>JAJIBD010002805.1:0-94797 GCA_021461705.1 Cryptotis parvus
AGGCTCTGTTTACTAAATATATTAAAAAGAAACCCTGAGGGCCAGATAGTTATACAAGTACATATATATGTACAGTATAGATTCATATATGCATACAAATTTAAAAACATTTACTAATTGCCCTTTCCTTATAAAGTTTGATGAAAGTTTTTCTGGACTAGGTTTAGGGAAATAAAGGAGGCAGCTTCTGCATCAAAAAATTTTGTCCTCAGACAGTGGCCTGCCTAAGTCAGGGCTCTTTGAGAGCTGCCTTTGTGTTGCTATTGATGACCTTTGGATTCCTCAGCCTCAATTTCCCATTATTGCCTCACACTGGGGAGCAACCATCACAAAAATCTCATTTTTTTAATGAACTTTTTTTCCTTTTGGGTCACACCCAGTGATGCTCAGGCCTTATTCTTGGCTTTGCACTCAGAAATCACTCCTGGTGTTTCTTGGGTGACCATATGGGATGCCAGGGATCAAACCTGGGCACGCCACATGCAAAGCAAATGCCCTACATGCTGGACTATCACTCCGGCATCAAACATTTAATAAAATGTCAGGGCAGAGTGAACAGTTTTCCATAATGCAGGGTGCTCTACAGAAATACCCTTCAACTTTTCTAGAATTTCAATGTTAGGTACCAGAATGTTTGATTCTGGTTTCCTGTGCAAACACAGAATTTAGTGAAATCTTGAAAATAAAAAGTTGCTGGGAAATTATAAACAAACAGAACTCAGCTATACTTTCAAAAGAAGGATGAATATTTACAATGTGGTTAAGGAGTCATAATCATTTACAGTAAGCATATAAGAATGCAAAGAAGGAGTCTTGGAGGAGGGAAAGTCTGAGGGCGTAGGAGGGGCTGAGGATACCGAGGGGAGGCCTGGAAAGAGGCTGTGAGAAGAGAGGGCTGGGCTTGATGACAGTCACTGGGTAGGGTTCTTGCCTTGCCTGTTTTGATTCTGGCAACACTTGAGTTTGGTCCTCCAAGAGAGTGTCACCGCTGACTACAGCTCAATATTGTTCACAAAATTAAAAAGGAGGGGGAAGGGACACACCACTGACCAAGCAAAATGGAAGGAAAAATAAACAAATGGGATTATATAAAATTGAAAAGCTTCTGCACCTCAAAAGAAACAGTGACCAAGATACAAAGACACACAGATACAAAGATACACAGAGTGGGAAAGGATATTAACCCAATACCCATATGACAAGGGGTTAATATCCAGTTTATATCAGGCACTGGTAGCACTCCACAAGAAAAAACAGCCAACCCCATCAAAAAATGGGGAAGAAGAAATGAACAGAAGCTTCCAAAAAAGAAGAAATTCGAATGGCCAAAAGGCATATGAAAAAGTGTTCTTCGCCTTTAATCATCAGGGAGATGCAAATCAAAACAACAATGAGGCTCTTCCCACCAGGTGCGTTCCCGCGGCGGCAGCCCCCTGACCACTGGGCTCCAGGGAGAAAAGGCTCCAGCTTTGAGGAGGGGACCGATGCCCACCCATCAGCGCAGGAACTCCCTTTGAGGCCATCCAACCCTGATGCCCAGCAGATCCCCCGCGCTCTTCACACCAGGTGCATTCCGGGGCGGCAGGCCCTGACCACTGGGCTCCAGGAGAAAAGGCTTCAGCTTTGAGGAGGGGACCGACCCCCACACCCATCTGCGTGGAACTCCCACTGCAAGACCTCCCCCCTGACCCCTGACACCGGAACCACCCACAGATACCCCAAAATCAAACCGCGGGCGCACTAGTGCGTCCGCGCAATTATATCTATCTACCTGACATAACACTGAGCATTGTCCCCTACACTCTTTGCTATACGTCCCTAGCTGCAAAGTAATTCAGGCACCTACTAACTTTACTGACTAGTCACCCAGAACACTCATTTTCAACCTACGATAGTCATTATGGTAAAGCAGTGCAAAAGTCCTTCAAGCTCTATGATTGAAGTTATTAATACCGATGACTCCAGCAATAACGATGAGCTATATAACCTCTCTGAAAAGGAATTTCGTAAGCAACTGTTAAAGATGTACAAGGAAATAAAAGAAACAATGGAATACAAACCAGTAAAATACAGGAGGAAATGAGAGCAGAATTGAGTAAATTTCACACCAAAGTACAAGCAGAAATGACAGATATTAAAAATGAGGTAAGTGAACTGAAAAACACAGGAGAAGGCCTCCAAAGCAGAGTAACAGCTACTGAAAAAGAATTAGTGATCTCGAAGACGAGGTTCAGAGATTCTGTAGACAACACCAGAAGATGGAAAAAAAGACTCACAATCAATGAACAGACTACCAGAGAAAATCGGGATGAAGCCAAAAAGGAACAACATACACATCATTGGGGTGCCAGAAGGGCAAGAAGAAAACCCTGATGAAGAAGATACTGTCAAAGCCATCATCGCTGACAAGTTTCCCGAACTGAAGAAAGCATGCTCCCAGATACAGGAGGTCCGAAGGATACCAGCTAAAAAGAAACCCCAATAAGAATACTCCAAGACACATCCTTATTAAAATGACAAAAACAATTGACAGAGATAGAATACTGAAAGCAGCAAGATCAAAGAAGGAAATCACATACAAAGGAGCATCCCTGAGGTTTACAGCAGACTTCTCAGATGAAACACTCCAAGCCCGAAAACAATGGTGGGATATTGTGAAAAGACTCAATGAACTTCCAGGCCTCACCAAGAATTCTTTACCCAGCTAGACTTACTTTCAGATGCGAAGGAAAGATACACAACTTCATGGATAAACAACAACTCAGGAAATTCATAGACTCAAAACCAACTCTAAAAAGAAGGATTGAAGGGTCTATTGTAAAATAAGACAACCCAAAACCACAACAAGGTTAAACAGAAAGATGGCACAAAATCCAATGACAATAATCTCGCTCAACGTCAATGGTCTAAATGCACCAATTAAGAGACACAGGGTGGCAAAATGGATTAAAAAACTGAATCCAACATTCTGCTGCCTACAAGAAACACATCTGAATAACCAGAGCAAACACAGACTCAAAGTCAAAGGCTGGAAGACCATTCTCCACGCCAAACAACCCCTCCAAAAAGGCGGGTGTGGCCATACTCGTATCTGACAATATAGATTTCAGGCTGAAAAAGGTTGAAAGGGACAATGAAGGCCATTTCTTAATAATTAAAGGGTTTGTATACCAGGAAGAAATCACACTGCTAAACATATATGCGCCAAACGAGGGGCCAGCAAAATACTTAAAACGACTATTAATAGACCTCAAAGAAGACATTAACAGTAGCACAATAATAGTCGGAGACTTCAACACTGCCTTATCGACTATGGACAGATCGACGAGGCTGAAACTCACCAGGGAAATACTGGACCTGAAGGAAGAAATAGAAGAAAGAGAGCTGGTTGATATATACAGGGCTTTTCATCCCAAAAAAGCTGAATACACATTTTTTTCCAGTGCACATGGAACATATTCCAAGATAGAACATATACTGAGCCACAAAGCATACCTCAACAAAATAAAAAAAGATTGAAATTGTGTCGACTATCTTTTCAGATCACGATGCACTGAAAATAGTAGTGAACCATACACAGAAGCAGGGAGCTAAACCAAACACCTGGAAACTAAACAGCTCACTGCTGAACAACAAATGGGTCATAGAAGAAATCAAACAGGAAATCAAAAGATTCTTAGAAACAAATGACAATGAAGATACCAGCTATCAGAACTTGTGGGACACAACAAAAGCTGTGTTAAGAGGAAAGTTCATAGCTCTGCAAGCATTCATCAGGAAGGAAGAAAGGGCCCATATAAATAACCTGACCTCACAGCTGAAAATATTAGAAAAAGACCAACAAGAGAAGCCCAACCCAGGCAGAAGGAAGGAAATAGTGAAACTTAGGGAGGAAATCAACGACCTGGAAACCAAAAAAAACAATCCGAAAGATTAATGAAACCAAGAGCTGGTTCTTTGAAAAAATTAAACAAGATCGACAAGCCACTGGCAAGACTTGTAAGGACAGGGAAAGAGAGAACCCAAATAAACAGAATCAGAAAAGAAAATGGTGACATCACAACAGAAAAAACAGAAATACAAAAGATCATCAGAGGTTATTTTGAGAACCTGTATGCCACAAAACATGAGAACCTAGAAGAAATGGATAAATTCCTGAAGTCCTATAACCTCCCACGATTGAAACAAGAAGACCTCCAATACCTAAATAAGCCTATCACCACCAGGGAAATTGAAACATTAATTAAAAGTCTGCCCAAACACAAAAGCCCAGGTCCAGATGGGTTCACTGGCGAATTCTAGCAAACCTTTAAGGAGGACCTACTGCCAGTCCTGTTCAAGCTCTTCCAGGAAATAGAAGAAACAGAAACACTCCCAAACAGCTTCTATGAGGCGCATATCACCCTGATACCCAAAGCAGGGAGAGACAATACAAAGAAGGAAAATTACAGACCAATCTCCTTGATGAACACAGATGCTAAGATCTTCAACAAAATACTAGCAAACAGAATCCAAAGACTCATCAAAAAGATCATACATCATGACCAAGTAGGATTCATCCTGGGAATGCAAGGATGGTTCAACATTCGCAAATCAATCAACATAATACATCATATCAATAAGAGAAAAAATAAAAACCATATGGTCCTATCGATAGATGCAGAAAAAGCATTTGACAAGATCCAGCACCCATTCATGATTAAAACCCTCCAGAAAATGGGAATTGAAGGAAGCTTCCTCAAGATAGTCAAAGCCATTTACCAAAAGCCCACAGCGAGTATCATTCTCAATGGGGAAAAATTGAAAGCCTTCCCCTTGAGATCAGGAACACGACAAGGTTGCCCTCTCTCACCTCTTTTATTCAATATAGTACTGGAGGTACTCGCCATAGCAATCAGAGAAGAAAAGGACATTAAGGGCACCCAGATAGGCAAGGAAGAAATCAAGCTATCATTATTTGCAGATGACATGATATTATACCTAGAGAACCCTAAACTCTCGACCCAAAGACTCTTAGAAACAATAGATATGTATAGTAGAGTGGCAGGGTACAAAATCAATACCCAAAAGTCGGTGGCTTTCCTATACACAAATAACGAAAGAGAAGAAAGGGATATTAAGAAATCGATTCCATTCACAATTGTGCCACAGAAAATCAAATACCTAGGAATCAGCTTAACCAATTGTGTAAAGGACATATACAAAGAGAACTACAAGACACTGCTTTAAGAAATAAAAGAGGACACGAGGAAATGGAAACACATTCCCTGCTCATGGATGGGGAGAATTAACATTGTCAAGATGGTAATACTCCCTAGAGCTTTGTACAGATTCAATGCGGTTCCTATAAGGATTCCCATGACATTCTTTAAAGAAATTGACCAAACACTTCTGAAATTCGTATGGAATAATAAACCCCCACAGATAGCTAAAGCAATCCTTGGGAAGAAGAAGATGGGAGGCATCACCTTTCCCAACCTCAAACTGTACTACAAAGCAGCAGTAATTAAAACAGCGTGGTACTGGAATAAAAACAGACCGGTGGACCTATGGAATAGAGTTGAGTATCCTGACACCCACCCTCAAAGACATGATCAGTTAATCTTTGATAAAGGTGCAAAGAGTCCAAACTGGTGTAAGGAAAGCCTCTTCAACAAGTGGTGCTGGGAAAACTGGACAGCTACATGTAAAAAAATGAATTTGGACCTGTGTCTAACACCATGCACAAAAAATCAGATCAAAATGGATTAAAGATCTCAATGTCAGACCTGAATCCATAAAGTACGTTGAAGAAAATATAGGAAAAACCCTCCACGACATTGATGCTAAAGACATCTTCAAAAGTGAAACACCATTAACAAAGCAACTAGAAGAAAATATAAATAAATGGGACTACACGAAACTGAAGAGCTTTTGCACCTCGAAAGAAACAGTGACCAAGATAGAAAGACAGTCGACAGAATGGGAAAGAATATTCACCCAATACCCATCTGATAAGGGGTTAATATCCAGGATATATCAAGCACTGGTACAGCTATCTAAGAAAAAACAGCCAACCCCATTAGAAAATGGGGAGAGGAGATGAACAGAAACTTTGACAAGGAAGAAATCTGAATGGCCAAAAGGGATCTGAAAAAATGCTCATCATCACTAATCATCAGAGAGATGCAAATCAAAACAACAATGAGATATCACCTCACACCACAGAGAATGGCCCATATCCAAAAGGGTAAAAGCAACAAGTGCTGGCGTGGATGTGGGGGAAAAGGGGACTCTCATACACTGTTGGTGGGAATGTCGACTTGTACAACCTTTCTGGAAAACAATATGGACATTCCTCCAAAGACTAGAAATTGAGCTCCCCTTTGACCCAGCCATACCCGCTCCTGGGAATATACCCTGGAAAGCCAAAAACACACAGCGGAAACACAATCTGCACTTTTATTTTCATAGCAGCACTATTCACAATAGCCAGAACCTGGAAACAACCAGTATGCCCAAGAACTGAGGACTGGATAAAGAAACTGTGGTACATCTACACAATGGAATACTATACAGCTGTCAGAAAAAATGAAGTTATGAAATTTTCCTATAAATGGATGGATATGGAAAGAATCATGTTGAGTGAAATTAGTCAGAAGGAGAGAGAGAGACATAGAATGACTGCATTTATTTGCATGACATAAATGTACTAAGTGATCTTACCGGAAGTGGAAATTACCACAAGCGTGTGGGAGTCAGAAATTAGAGAAGGGGAACATGTGTGAATAAATGTCTAAAGGTCTGATACTAACATAGAACTGAGCATTAAATACAGACAAAAAATGCAAATGATGGCTTCTAAGTGTACGTAGTGCAACCCACAATGTGTGGGAGAAGGAGGAGAGAGAGAGAGGGAGAGGAGAGGGAGATAAAGAACCTGCCATTTAGGCAGGATATGGGAGGGGGAGGGAATTGGGGACATGGGTGGTGGCTGAGGGGCACTGGTGGAGGGCGGGGTGATGGAACACTTTGTGACCGAAACCCCAAGCGTGAACAACATTGTAATTGTATATCTCACGGTGGTATAATAAAATGTTAAAAAAAAAGATAAATGTAAAAACCTTCAATATAAGTTCTCCATTTATTCCATTCAGAAGCAACGATCAGCCATTCCTGCGGACTCTGCCGGTGGCATATCCATAACGCAAATAAAGTAAGTTCATCCTCAAAAAAAAAAAACAATGAGGCACCATCTCACACCACAGAGACTGGCACACATCCAAAACAGCAAGAACAACCGGTGCTGGCATGGATGTGGGGAAAAAGGGACTCTCATCCACTGTTGGTGGGAGTGCCGACTGGTCCAGTCCTTTTGGAAAACAATATGGGTATTCCTCTGAGAACTAAATATTGAGCTCCCATTTGATCCAGCAATAGCACTCCTGGGAATATACCTGAGAGACCGAGAAAACATATAGCCGAAACACTATCTGTACTTCTTTATTCATCTCTGCGCTATTCACTATAGCTAGAATCTGGAAACAATCTAAATGCCCGAGAATAGAGGACTGGCTAAAGAAACTGTGGTTCATTTACACTATGGAATACTATGCAGCTGTCAGAAAAGATGAAATTATGAAATTTACCTGCAAATGGATGGACATAGAGACTATCATGCTGAGTGAAATTATTCAGAAGGAAAAGGACAGATATAGAATGATTGCATTCATTAATAGGATATAAATAGATACCAATGTTTTACTAAATGTGGGAAATGGTAATGGCAGATTAGAACTCACCATGGAATATACACAAAGAGACTTAAGTGATAAACTCTAAATACCTGCAGGGCTAGCCACAATGTGTAAAAGAAGAGGGAGAGAGATGCAGAGACAGAGAGAGAGAGAGAGAGAAAGAGAGGATACTGGGGTACCTGCTATTGGAGGCAGTCTGGGGGTGGGTGGGAGGGGGTGGGGTACATTGGTGGTAGAAATGGGGCACTGGTGGAGGGATGGATGCTGGTATACTGTATTACCAAGAACCAATTATGAACACCTTTGTAATTGTATGTGTCACGGTGGTATAATAAAAAATTAAAAAAATAAAAAGGAAGAGAAGGAAAACAGTGTCAGATGGTATGAAAAAGTCCAATATAATGTCCTTGGAAGGAGTCATCTGTGCTTCATATGGAACCAATGCATTAAGCTCCTCCAGTGCTGACCCTGCCAGGTCACATGAGAGATGAAGCAGGTCTGTTGAGGTGTATCAGGGAGGTGACTGCAGTCTCGGTGTCCATTTATTCATGCCCCATATACCTCTTTTTTAAAAAACATTTTATTATACCACCGTGTGATATATAGTTACGACATTGTTCATGTTTAGAGGTTTTGGTCACATAGTGTTCCAGCACCCCGCCCTCCACCAGTGCCCATTTCCCACCAGCAATGTCCCCCATTCCCTCCCTCATCCCATAGCCTGCCTAAATGGCAGGTTCTTTATCTCTTTTCTCTCTCATACCCATATACCTCTTAAACCATATATGAGAGATGAAGCAGGTCTGTTGAGTATCAGGGAAGCAAATGCAGTCACGGTGTCCATTTATTCATGTCCCATATACATAGGGTCTTGCAGCACTGCTCTGGAGAGGGTGAACTGTTTGATCATCAGGGTCCTGCCACTCTGCACTTAAGCTTGTGAACTATTTTATCAACAGGGTTGATGCTGGAAGGGGCATAAGCAGACCCGAGAGAGAAACCTGTGAATCCAAACTCTTGCAGCCTGGGAAACCCTTTTCTCCTAGTATGCTGGAGCACGCAGTACAATGTGGAGCAGAGAAAAGTCAGCAAACTGTGCCTTCTTGGGTTCAGTAAGTCCTGGTTGGCCCACCCAGCACCCAGGGCCAGAAGCTCAAGGGAGCCCAATAGAGAACAGTCCACACCAGACCAGCAGGATGATCTGGTGAACCCTGTCCAAATTCTGGCCCATAGAACTATGGGATGGCAATACAGAGAAGATTACAAAGCCACAAGTTTGGGAATGGTTTGTGACACAGCTCACCCCAAAATACACCTGTTCTCTGGGTTTGTGTATGAAAGCAAAGAGAAATGATTGAGGCAAAATTTTCTATCCTCATATGGAAACCTATCACTTGGTGTCAGTTCCAGTTTGTTTTCCTCACCTTTTCCTGTACGGACTCTTCCCAGATGACCTTACTAGATGGTGGAACAAACGGTCAGTTTGAGGCCAAATTGATTTTTGTAAAGGGGGATTATTCAGTGAGACAGAAAAAGGAAGGAAAAGTTTTGAAAGCATTACGGATTTCATTACACACTTCCTGTATAACACCCACACACCTGGGATGGAACGGTAGAGAGACTCGAAAACTATTAAATACTTACTGTTATAGTCTGAAAACTGGTCTTGTCCAACAAATGCATTGTTCACTTTTTCAGTTACTTGATCTTCTGTTATTGTAGTTCCTTTTTCAAAAATATGTGCTATAGTCATGTAAATCTCTCCTTCGTGAAGGCCTGATCTTTGTGAATTAGATGGGCTAAAAGTGAAACAAAGATATCAACCAACAGGTCTTCAAACTGGCTCCAAGTCCCAAATTGCTCAACTATAGTCTTGACCTAGTATCCTGTCTCCACTTTGGGGGGCTCACATTTGAGGTTACAGGAAGATGACATTTGACAAGGCTGAAGATTTCTATTTGATGTCAAGGCATCTGAACTTGATATTCAAGGCAACTTATGGGTAAAGTAGTATCATTTTGGAGGATAATTAGAAAAATTGTGAACAATTTGGGGACTGTATATAGCGCAATGAGTTGGAGATGGGATTGTTTCTTCATGTGCAAGGTCACCAGCCACTTTAACCTGTGCTACAACTTTGGCCCCTGAACTTGAAACATTTTTTTTTTGCTTTTTTTGGGGCGGTCACACCCAGCAATGCTCAGGGGTTTCTCCTGGCTCTACACTCAGGAATTACTCCTGGCGGTGCTCGGGGGACCATATGGGATGCTGGGGATCGAACCTGGGCTGTCATGGGCCGGCCTCGTGCAAGGCAAATGCCCTACTCACTGGACTATCGCTCCAGCCTCCTGAACTTGAAACTTTAATTTAAGTTTTGTGCCATGACTCATTCATGTAAGGTTTAGCATGTGGAAGTGGGGTTGCAAAAAAATTGAGAAAGTGGTAGGTGATACAAAAGTTCTCTTTAGCAGTTGAAAAATCATCAAAAATCCCATATTATGTAATTTTTTTTTAGGGGGGAGAGGGAGCTTGGGTGAAATGCTGTCCTTTTTTCAAAGATCCTGCAGCAGAATGTTCCAGTTCAGGCCAAAGGCAATGTCTTCCCGTTCATCGTCGATTTCCTCGAGCGGGCACCAGTAACATCTCCAATATGACCTGTCTCATGCAAGTAGAGCCCAAGGGCACCTGCTTGCTCCAGGAACATAAAGAGCCTCAAACCATTCCATCAGGTCATGGGAATGAGGTTTATAATTGTTACTGGTATCTGGCATATCAAATACGACACGGATAGCTTGCCAGGCTCTGCCGTGTGGGTAGCATACTCTAATGGTGAGCGTCCAGTGAGCTCTCGCTGGCCCTTGAATGGTGAAATAGCTAAAGGAAAAATGGAGGAACTGTGCCTTTAGTGCTAAAATGCAAACGGGAGCATGAATGACTGCACTGGACTTGGGGTGAAGAGACACAAGATATAGCCCTGAGTGCCACCATCTTTTTTTGTTCACCTGTTCACACTCACATCCCTGAGTGTGAGAATTTTTGTCTATCTGAAGTCAGATTCTGAGGAAACTCCCAGTTTCTTTTTCTCTATCTTCCTTTACTTTTCTGGTTTTTGAGCCACACCTGGAGGAGCTCAGTCTAAATTTGGGGTTGGTAGTAAGGTGTCACTCCTGGAGAGGGTCAGGGGGACCATATGTCAGGCCTGGTCTACTTATGGATAGTATTAAATGAAAAGCAAGAGCACTACCCTCTTTATTATATCTGGCCTTGATTCTTCTGATTCTAACATGTGGGCTGTCAGAAACTGGGGATCCAGAGAGCAGAGAGCATTTGACTTTGGTCTCAGAAGAGTTTTGCCAGGTCTGGAAACAGGGAACCAGCGCTCCAGGACTCTGAGTTTACAGGAGATAGTTTGCCTCTTTGAACACCCTTGTTCCCATTACAAAAAGCTACTAAGCTACTTTGGGTACAAAATGTGCCACTTGAGGACTCTTGAAGTGCTTGAAGCCTTCACACTTGAAGCCCCCAGTCTGGAAGAGAAACACAGCTTAGGGGTAATGAAATAAGGACAGCACCCTCTTCCAAGTGGTAGCTCTATGTGCTAGAGGCTTAGTATAGGAGAGGGCAATCACCTTGCATGTGACTGACAGGTTCAATGCTCAGCACCTCATATTAATCCAGGAGTCTGCCTGGACTGATTCCTGGTCTCAGAGCCAGCAGTAACTCCTGAGCACTGCCACATGAGGCCCCCCAAAACAAAACAAATAAAAAGACCAACTTTTTATTTTGGTAGAAATAGGATCTTAAATAGAAGATAGAGGAGTAGAGGAGTAGATCTATTTAAGTAGATCTTCTTAAATAGAAGAACCTCTACTCCCAGGCTTCCAGGAAGGTGGATCACATGTTTCCAGTTACTTAGATGAGACAGTAAAAGTTCTGAGAGGGCACCTCTTTTATTCAATATAGTACTGGAAGTACTTGCCATAGCAATCAGAGAAGAAAAGGACATCAAGGGCATCCAGATAGGCAAGGAAAAAGTCAAGCTATCATTATTTGCAGATGACATGATATTATACCTAGAGAACCCTAAACTCTCTACCAAAAACTCCTAGAAACAATAAACGCATATAGTAGAGTGGCAGGACACAAAATCAACACCCAATAGTCAGTGGCTTTCCTATATACAAATAACGAAAGAGAAGAAAGGGATATTAAGGAAACAATTCCATTCACAATTGTGCCACAGAAAATCAGATACCTAGGAATCAACTTACCCAAGTATGTAAAGGACCTGTACAAAGAAAACTACAAGACACTGCTCCAAGAGATAAAAGAGGACACAAGGAAATGGAAACACATTCCCTGTTCATGGATGGGGAGAATCAACATTGTCAAAATGGTAATACTCCCTAGAGCTCTGTACAGATTCAATGCAGTCCCTATGAGGATACCGATGACATTCTTCAAAGAAATTGACCAAACAATCCTGAAATTTGTATGGAACAATAAACCCCCCAAGGATAGCTAAAGCAATCCTCGGGAAAAAGAAGATGGGAGGCATCACCTTTCCCAAATTCAAACTGTACTATAAGGCAGTAGTAATTAAAACAGCATGGTATTGGAATAAAAACAGACCTGTGGACCTATGGAATAGAATTGAGTATCCTGACACCCAACCTCAAACACATGATCATTTAATCTTTGATAAAGGTGCAATGAGTCTAAAATGGAGTAAGGAAAGCCTCTTCAACAATTGGTGTTGGGAAAACTGGGCAGCAACATGTAAAAAAAATGAATTTGGACCTGTGTCTAACACCATGCACAAAAATCAGAAAAAAAATGGATTAAAGATCTCAATATCAGACTTGAATCCATAAAGTACATTGAAGAAAATATAGGAAAAACCCTCCACGACATTGAAGCTAAAGGCATCTTCAAAGGTGAAATATCACTAACAAAGCAACTAGAAGAAAAGATAAACATATGGGACTACCTGAAACTAAAAAGCTTCTGCACCTCAAAAGAAACAGTGACTAAGATACAAAAGCAATCCACAGAATGGGAAAGAATATTCACCCAATACCCATCTGATAAGGGGTTAATATCCAGGATATATCAGGCACTGGTAGAACTTTACAAGAAGAAAACAAACAACCCCATCAAAAAATGGGGGAGAAGAAATGAACAGAAACTTCAGCAAAAGAAGAAATTCGAATGGCCAAAAAACATATGAAAAAATGCTCATCATCACTAATCATCAGAGAGATGCAAATCAAAACAACAATGAGATACCACTTTACACCACAGAGACTGGCACATATTCAAAAGAGCAAGAACAACAAGTGCTGGCGTGGATGTGGGGAAAAGGGGACACTCATCCATTGTTGGAGGGAATGCCGGCTGGTACAGCCTTTCTGGAAAACAATATGGACTTTCCTCCAAAGACTAGAAATTGAACTCCCATTTGACCCAGCCATACCACTCCTGGGAATCTACTCTGGGAAACCAAAAATACGCAGCGGAAACACCATCCCTACTTTTATGTTCATAGCAGCATTATTCACAATAGCCAGAATCTGGAAGCAACCAGAGTGCCCGAAAATCGATGACTGGATAAAGAAGCTTTGGTACATCTACACAATGGAATACTATGCAGCTGTTAGGAAAAATGAAGTTATAAAATTTGCCTATAAATGGATGGACATGGAGAAGATTATGTTGAGCGAAATTAGCCAGAAGGAGAGAGACAGATACAGAATGACTGCATTTATTTGCATGGCATAAATATATATGTACATATTATGATACCAATATCCAAGGTCAAGTGAAACATATATCAGGAGGTCTTGTCAAAGGTGGAAATTATCACAAATATGTGGGGTCAGAGTTTAGGTAAGACAGAAAATGGAACAGGGTGCTAATAATAGTCGAGGGTACTAATGCCAACCTAGAACTGAGCATTAAATAGAGACAAAAGGATACACATGACAACCTTTTAATGTATGTTCTGTAATCCATAGTCTGGAAGGGAAGGAAAAGAGAAAGAGAGAGAAAGGGAAAGAAATAAAGAACCTGCCATGGAGCAGGGCTGGGGAAGTGGGGGAGGGAACCGGGATATTGGTGGTGGGAGATGGGCACTGGTGGAGGGACGGGTGCTGAGACACTGTATGACCAAAACCCAAACATGAACTTTTTAATTGTATATCTTTTTATTTGTATATCTCATGGTGGTATAATAAAATACTTTAAAAAATATCTCAGAATAGTAAACGTTTAATATTACATATAAAAAAAAGTTCTGAGAGGGTAAAATTCTGCTCCATCTCACAGCAAGGGTGTCTCAAGTCTAAGATGTAAATACAGATAGGGGTGATGCCACCAAATCCCACTCTTCCTTCTCTGACACGGGAAGTCCTTGTCATCCACGAATCCAGACTACATATATAATACAACCTTCAAACCACTGTCTACTGCTCACTTTGGGCTTCTGACCTGAGTTTTGTGTCCCAGAGTTTTGGGTCCCTGTGTCTCTGCTGGCCCTTAGCAGGTGCACACTGTGTCACCTGCCTTTCCTTAGACTGGAATCACCCGTGTCCCTCTTTCACTACCCGCTAAAAAAATCACAATTTTTTTGTGATTAGGAAGGCTTTACTCAATGCATATGCAAAATTTATATATTTACATATGTACACATATGTGTATATGTACACATTTTCATCTTATATTACAAAGATTTAACAAAGTTTCTATAAAGAGATGCATCAGTAGGCAGAGATGCTCTCGGTCTCTGCTCCAGGCTGACACTGTGGCACTTGGAGGGGGATGGGTAAGGCCCTGGCCCATCCCAACAGAGCCTCAGCAGCAGAAAAACTCCATACTCCACAATTGCCACAAGAGTCCACTGCTCAGATGAGTCCTACCTTTGAATTAATCCATTGAAAAACTCAGGCTTGCAGGTTTGCAACTGAATCTCTGAGCTTTCACAGCATTGGGGATGGGCTCCTCCCCCATCTCCCTATTCTTCCAGAAGACCAGGCAGTTGTGCTCATGAACTGCCTTAGGTGCCAAGTAATCTCATCCACTGGCCATGGCCCAGAGATTCATATATAAATCTCAAAAGAGATCAGTAAGTGGCAGAAATGTTTCTGGTCCCCACTCCAGGCTGACACTGTGGCACCTGGAGGGGAATGAATTTTGGGAGGCCCATCCCAACAGAGCTCCAGAAGCCAAAAAAACTCCACACTCCACAATTGCCACCATGTTCAAGGCCAGACTCCACTGCTTGGAATGAACCCCTTCCATGAATTAATTTGTTGAAAAATTCAGGTATGTGGGTTTTGTGACTGATACCTTTGAGTTTTCATGGAACTGGGGATGGGCTCCTACCCCCCACCCCCAACTCTCTGTTCTTCTGGAAGTTCTGGCAGTTGCTCCCCATATTCATACCTAACTCCAAGTTAAAATTTTAGCTCCAAACTTTACCAACTTTTTAAAAATTTTGGATGCCTGGAGGATGCAGTCAGTCACATTTGTGGCTATGCAACATCTCCCACACTATTATACTGATATACCAAGTAGCACACCACATTTAATGGATGTAAAGTGAAAATCAACCAATAAAAAATCACAAAATAAATGCACAAAAACATACACAAACGCCTGTTCTATGACATTTTAGTAATTTCTATTATTTTCTTTTTGGGTCACACCCAGCCAAGCTCAAGGGTTTCTCCTGGCTCTTCGATCAGGGTTTATTCCTGGCAGTGCTTGGGTGACCGTATGGGGTGCTGGGAATCGAATCTGGGTCTGCAGCTTGCAAGGTAAATGTCCTACCTGCTGTGCTATTGCTCCAGCCCAAATTTCAGTAATTTTTTATACAAGGGTTTAATAGCTCCTTGGTGAGATTGAACAATCTTCACTAACTTCCTACTAAGAAAACATTTCTTAATATTTTTTAGCAAATTACCTATAACAAGCAATATAAAATAATTTTCTATTTTTTGATTTTTGGGTCACACCCAGCAATGCTCAGGGCTTCCTCCTGACTCTGCACACAGGAATTACTCCTGGTGGTGCTCAGGGGACCATATGGGATGTCGGGGATCGAACCGGGTTAGCGCGTGCAAGGCAACTGCCCTACCCACTGGACTATCACTCCAGTCCTAAATAAATTATTGAGGGTATGCTATAGGGCAGGTTTAAGCGGTGGCTGGGAAAGTTGGAAATGATGGTGTGGGTAGTTGCAATGGTGGTGGGACAGGGTATTTCAGCTGAATACTGAAAGTCTGTAACAAATGAACATGAATAACAAATAATGTTTGTTTAAAAATTGAATAGAAGCACACCAGGTTCAATAAGATCGATAAGTGAAAGCAAGAATACAGATGGCCTAATCTACACGTAAAAGCTCATCAAAAATGACATGACTTTAGCATCACCATTAAAAGATGTATGTTGCAATAAACAACATAAATTAGATAATTAGTGCCTACTAGGGGAGCAGGCTTGGCGCAGAGGTGGGAAACTAGGGTGTATGGTGTTGGTAATGATACATTGGTGGTGGAACTGGTTTTGGAATGTTGAATATCTGAAATAACTGTATTGTGAACAACTTTGTAAGTCATGGTGTTTAAAGAAAGTTTTAAAAAAGATGCATCAGTAGAACCATAAAGTATTACTACATAGGGACAGAAAGGAAACTCACCGTGCTGAAGCACATATTAACTTTCTTTCTTTTTTTTAAAAAACTGAATTACTGTGAGATACATAATTATAAAGTTGTTCATGAGTGGGTTCAGTCATACAACATTCCAATACCCATCCCTTTACCAGTGTGCAATTCCCACCACCAATGTCCCCAGTTTCCCTCCTGCCACATCCCTAGCCCACATTCTGCCCCTGTAATTTAGGCAGGAACTTTCCTTGTTTTGTTATCTCTCCCTTCACTCTCTCTTTTCTTTTAGGCATTGTGGTTTTCAATACGTTACTAGAAGGATATTATGTATATCCCTTTACCTACTTTCAGTACTCTCTTTTTGCCCAGAGCAATGATTTGCAACTATCATTATCTGACGCACATGCTCTTTCAGCAGACTTGGGATTTATCCCTGGAGTAAAACCTGGAGGGACCCCATAGCACTGAGCTGGAAGGAGCTCTGCATTGTGAGGTGAGGAACAAAATGACAAATACAAACATGCACATGTAGAGAGAGATTAAATGAGAGAGAGAGCGAGAGAACTGATGCTTTGTCTGCACAATCCTATTTACCTTAAAATTTTCCTTCCTTAGCCTGCAAACTGGGTGTTAATATGCATCAGAGAATATCATGATGGAATCATGACATTCCCATGGATCCTTTGCCTCTGAGGGTCTCTAAATGCACCCAGCACACACTGTCCCTGCCTCCAGGTTTTTCTACAAACACTTGTTTGAACAGGACAAAGAGCTGATAGTTAGACTGTAATAGTCAGGAGTGCAAATGGGATGTTCTTGTTTCCCCACTACCTCACCCCAATAAGAGCAAACAGATGACTGGACATTTTTCATTCTCCTCTCAGTCCCCAGAAGGCACGCTGCAAGAGTCGGTCAGTTGTGATTCCTTGTTTCAGAGCCAAAACAAGGTGCCCTGTGTGATGCCTGCATTGCATGTGCATGTGGCCAAACAACCAGTCACAGCAGCCTCTGCCCCAGGTTATAGCCTTCAAGTATGGGCCAATGTGACATCACAGGTGGGGCAGTGTGCTGGGGTGAGGCTGACCAACACAGGCTGACTTGGGGCAGGCTGTGGAGGGCCCTGATGTTTTTAGGGCACTTGGGGGAAGATGGGAATAGCCCGGCTTTCCAAGAATCCCCTAGCCCAAAGCCAGCTTACCTTACTGTATCAATGATGATGTCTATATATCCAGACTCAAATGCGCCAGTAAACTGTAGAGAAGCACAGATTTAAGGCAGGAGGGGAGTGAGGTGCGGAAGGGAAACCGGGGTCATTGGCGTGAGAAATGTGCACTGGTGGAGGGCTTTTTTTTTTTCATGAACGGCTTTTTTTTTGGGGGTCACACCCGGCAATGCTCAGGGGTTTCTCTTGGCTCTGCACTCAGGAATTACTCCTGGCGGTGTTCGGGGGACCATATGGGATGCTGGGGATCGAACCCGGGCCGGCATGGGCCGGCCCGTGCAAAACAAGCGACCTACCCGCTGAGCTATTGCTCTGGCCCCTTTGTAAATGTCTATCCCATGGTGATATAAAAATTTATTTTTTAAAAAAGAACAAATTACAAATTCTTATGGTGATAAAATTATTTTAAAAAAGAACAAATTATATTTTTAAAGAACAAATTGGGTGGGGGTAGGGCAGTAGATGGGTGGGTGGGATTCGATACTGATTATATACTTTTACATTAAACACATCTTTAGGTTCAAGTATGATCATTTACATGCCTTGCCACAGCAAGTTACTGTTGAACTAGCGGCCACTGGAACCTTAGCTTTGAGCCCCTACCGCTCAGCTGGATCTAGGAATAGGACTTAAAAAATTATTTTATTATACCACCGTGAGGTATACAGTTACAAAGATATTCATGATTGGGTTTCAGAATCCGCCTTTTTTGAGACTCCAGAAAGTTCAGGGTCAGGATATCCCAGAATGATTCCTCCCTAGGTGCTGCTCTTCTTTCATGAGGGACTAAGTTTCAGTCCCCAGCTGTACCAGCTCGGTCCTTCCCTAGGTTGATCTGCAGATACCACAGTGCTTTTAAACAAGAGTCTTTGAAATGTGAACTCCCAGTCACTTAGTTTCTGGGTAAGAATAGACAAAAGACAGTAATGACTGGTATAACAATACATTTTTGTTTCTCTTTTGGTTTTGAGAAGTGCAGAGTGGACTGGCAAGGGGGCAAAACAGTGTCTGGGGCAAGCAGTGCTGGGACTGACCCCAAACTTTCTGCCGTCCAGTCCATTGGACTATGTTTCCTGTCTCCAAAAGTACCAAGTGTTCTAAAACTACATCAAATACTTATTTACTGATTTAATCTCATTCAATTAATGCCACTTTGACTTTCAAGTCAGGTCAAAATTTTTTTTAATGAGACAAAACTATTGTTCATTTTGACATTTCTGACAAGAGAAATAATACTTTGCTGACGTTAAAATAGATGAAGTGCATCTTGCAGACATTTCTTTGATTTGTTTTGTTTTTGGGTTTTGTGACCACACCAAGTAGTTCTAGGGACTTATTTCTGCTTCTCTTTAGGAGTTACTACAGGGAGAGCTTAGGGGTAAAAGGGTCCTGCTGGGGATTGGAGCAGGGTTATTCAAGGCAAGTGCCTTCTTTCCTTTAGCATCACTGTGCCATACGCAGACCTCCTTAAAAAGAGTACTCTGAATTATGATGACGCAAAATATCTTTCTTACTTTTTTGCATTCAAATTTGAATGCAAAAAAAGGAAAAAAAATATTTTGCATCATCTTTATTCTACAGCAGTAGTGAAATAATCAATATTAAAACACTGTTTCATTTATATGTCCTTGAAAAGTATTTTAATATTAGTGTACAATGGCTCTGGCATGGGTGGCTGAAACTCATGAAGACCTGCAGCTGAGGTGCAGATGCTTCTCGAGGTGCAGGAACTGGGGGAGGCCCATGATGTCAGGGGTGGGGGCTTTAGAAACACAGAAGCACTGAACCCAGGGGCCTGAGGACAGTGGCCTGCACCCATTAGTGAAGGTGAATTTCCTTATGTGCACAGTAGCACTGCTGTCTGGGGTGTTCCCTTGGGAGACCAGCTCAGCACTCTGCATCTCACTGCAGGAAGGAAGAAGCCTTAGAGAAGCAGCTGGGAATACTTACGAACTGATAAATGGTAGAATGTAAATTTTTATAAGCCTCAGATTCCTTATTTTCAAAGTCAGTTATATAGGATTCTTTCATTCTAAATGTTCCGGGAATATTTCACCTGAAATGTAAGCAAAGTTTTTTCTTATACTATTTAATGTTAAGAACATTTCCATTATTTTGGAAGCATAGATCATTTTTTAATATTTTAAATTTTATTTTACTATACCACCATGAAATATACAATTACAAAGATATTCATGATTGGGTTTCAGTCATACAGTGTTCCAGTACCCATCCCTCCAACAGTGCCCAGCTCCAACCACCAGTGTCCCCAGATTCCCTCCCCATGCCTGCCTCTATAGCAGACACTTTAATTTCTCTCTCTCTCTCTCTTTCTCCCTTCTTTACACATTGTGGCTGCCCTACATACATTTAAGAGTTATTATGTATATCCCTTTCACATCCAAAGCATAGATCTCTTTCAAAGTTCTAAACTCTATAGGATGAAACTATGAGAGACTAGAAATACTAAAAATGTTGACCTAAATATCATTTAATCTAATATACACATTTTCACTTCCATCCCTTTCTCCCTGCTTCTGTTTTCTATGGATGATTTACATTATTATAATTCGAATTACTGAGTTTTTGAGAATTTATTACTACTTAGTAAGCATTTTTTTCAGATCTTTCATGCTCTCCAAAACTATTAGCTGGAAAGTCTGAGTACATTCTATGAAGCATCTTCTCTTCACAGGTGTACTAATTTTGTGCTTTATACTTGAGCTTCTAATTCCTTGTTGTTGTTGTTGTTGTTCATTTTATTTGTTCATTTGTTTGAAAGCAACAGTTGGTAAATCTCACAGACTCGTCTTAAATCAGAACTCCGGTGTCATTCCTGGTAGACTTGGGAGAAGGAGTATTTCCTGGGAGACTCAGTGGACTACATATAGATTACAGGAATCAAACCCCTGCAGCAGCATGCAAAGCAAGTACCCTATCCACTGGACTATCTATCTAGACCTCAACTTTTCATTGTTTTGAAAGAAAATTATTGAAAAGGTCACAGTAAACGTCTTCCAGTAAAGTTCACTGGGGTTATATGCTGAGGCTAATGAAATGATATGACAACTAGGAAAGATGAACACTCTGGGATCTTAGCCACAGCTCCCATGTCAGAGACCCATACTCTGTACTTGGCTGCTAAAAATTACCTGAATGGCACAAGGGTGTGTTTCTCATTCAGGATATAGAGAGAACCTGTAAGGCCTTGGCGTTTCACAGTGCCCAGAAGAGTTCATGGAAAGAATGTTCAGCCAAATGTGTGTCCACTAGCTCTTAAGGTCTGAGTCTAAAACAGGGCACCCCTGTAGTTCCCTGATAGCAGGATTTCGCAGGGATGGGTGCAGATAACAAATCCTTAGACCAGCAACTAAGACAAGAGGCTCGGGTCTGTTCGCTTATGAGGTTCTGGTAGATCACCATGTTCAGACACTGTCCACGGGATGTAGACATTTGTGTTTTTCCATTCCCTGAACTTTTTCCTCTCTGGGAAGAGCTGGATGTGCTCAGGAGTTTCTACTGGGTCTGCAATAAGAAAGTACTCTGTTGAATTTGCAGTGAACATTTGGAACATAGGATATCGAACCAGGATTCTCCTGTGCTCCAAATGTGGCTAATCCACTTTACTTTGTTCAGACCCATCACTGCAGGGACTTGGACAACTATCATTAGCTACCCACTGAAACATGCTCTCAAGCAGGAAAATGGAAGGGACACAGGCCCCCAGACTTGCATGTCTCACTCCCCCTTCTGCCCTGGTCTCTTCTTCACCTGCCAGGTGGCCCCAGACAGAGGCAGGAGTCTGCTCTCTATTCCGTTGTTCTTATGGGCCCCAAATTTTACCACACCCCAGTATGCTGTGACCTCTGCTTTTCCTTGCTTTATCTCCCCCACATTTTGTTTGTTTGTTCCTGTTTTGGGTTACCCCCAGCAGTCTCATGGCTGAAACCTGACTCTTTGCCTAGTGATCACTCTGGACACGTTCAGGAATGATTTTCTGTTTTTGTAAATAAAGTTTTTGTTGGTACTAAACAAGTTGTGTTCATGTAAATATGGACTTTTTTTGGATTAACAGGACAGCATGCTGTAATGCCAATGAAGATCTTATAGTCTACTAAACTAAAATATTTATTACCTGTTCTTTACTGACAAAGTTTGATAAAATTTGTTCTAGACCAAGCTTTGGCAACTGATGGATTCGTTTCTGTTGCAATAATGTTGTCCTCAGATGTTGGGTCTCTGTTTCAGGGCTCTTGGAGACCTGCCTTTGAGGCACCGTTGATTCCCTTTGGATTTCTTAGACTTAACTGCCTTGAGTGGCCTCAAATTCTAGATTTTGAGCAGCCATCAGTGTAACTCAAGTTTCTTCAGAAACACTTAATAAAGTATTAGGGAGAAGCTAACAATTTTCTGAAGAGCAGGGTGCTCTACAGAAAAACACTCTATTTTGTTCTGGAATTTCAGTATTGAATCTCAGAATTTCTGATTACAGTTTCTTTGCAAACACAGAATTTTTTGTGAACATTTGAAAATCAAAGGTGCTGGGAATGATAAACAGAAACATTCTATACTTTGAAAAGAAGAATGGATAAATATTTACAAATGGGATCAGGTGTCATAAACAATTAGCAAATATTTAAGAGTTCAAAGGAGGAGTTTGGAAGAGAAAAACATCACGAGGAGGTAGGAAATACTGAGGATATGGAGAAGTGAAGTTTGGGCCCTGAGGATTGTCAGTGGGGAGGATGTTTATTTGCAGGCGACTGACCAGGGTTTCATCACAGCAACACATGTCCTTGGTCCCCCTACTACACTGGTAGTAGTTCCAACATTTTTTCAAAAAATTGAAAGGAAGGGAAATAAATGTCAAATTCCACAAAAAAGTCCAATACATTGCCTTTAACAGTAGCTTAGGATATGGCTCTAGGCCCCGTGAACCAGCATAATTAAGCTCCTCCACAGCTGACACTGCCAGTTCGTGTGAGAGATGAGGCAGGTCACTGTGCATCAGGGAGGAGAACCACAGTCACAGCGCCCCCATGTACCTAGGGTCCTGCTACATTGCTCTTGAGCACTCAACAGTTGATCATTAGTATTGTGCCTCACTGCTCTTGAGCCAATAAGATCAACGTTGGATATGACATAAGCAGACTTAATAAATACCTTTAATCCTCGCTCCCTTTCTTGCAGCCTAGGAACCCTTTTGCAGTAGCATGTAGAGTATGTAGGATGGTGTGGAGCAGAGAAAAATCATCTCTGCCTTCTTGGGCTTAGTCAGCCCCACTTGGCTAACTAAACAGCCAGGGAGCAGAGTCTCAAAGGAGCCCAGGAGAGATCAGCCTAAACCAGACCAATTGGGTCACTTGGTGAGCCCCATCCCCAATCTGGACCACAGAATTATGGGGCTGCAAAACAGAGATAGTAGGAAAGCCACAGGTTTGGAGATGGTGTGTGATACAGCCCATCCCAAATCTAAATCCTTCTGGTTTTATGTATGAAAGCCTAGAGAACCAATTGAGGTAAAGCATCTATACTCATGTGGAAAGCTACAGCTTGGTGTTGGTTCTCGGGTTCTCCTTCCCTCATCATTCCCAGAACAGCTGCTTTCAAGTGAGATGACCTTCCTAGACAATGGAACAAACTGGTCAGTCTGATTCCTAGTTGGAAAGGGGGAAGAGGAGAAATTTGAAGACTTCTCCATGTCCAAATCTGTGGACATTCACTCCTTATATAGTCCCTGTTCAAATGGGATGGAGAAGTTTATTTAATGGTAAGAAAATTTATTCAAAAAATTGTTTAATACTTACAGTCATGGTCTATAAATCGGTCTTGTCTCATAAACGCCGGTTGACTATTACACCTACTTGAAAATCTGCGATTGAAGTTCCTTTTTTAAAAATATACGTGATCAGTCACATAGATCATCTCTTCATTGAGCACTCCAGATTGCAGTGAACTAGATGGTCTAAAATTAAAACAAAGGCATCGCTTGTGATGAATAGAGGGATCAGTCAACAGGCCTTGAAACCAGCCCAGTTCCAAATTGCTCAGCTGTAGTCCTGACCTAGTGTCCTCTTCATCATGGGGCCCACTTTTGGAGTTTTGCCTCAGAACTCAAAATTTTAATTTAAAATTTCATGCCATAACTCATTCAGCAACAATTTGATGGTGGCAGTGGAGTCTACATATCATCAAGAAAGGGGTAATTGATACATGCTTTTCTTTAGCAGTTTAAAAAGGGCCAAATATCCTTGATTGTATAATTTATAGGGGAAGCTGTGGAAAGAGTCTGCTAGCAGAACGTTCCCATTCAGGCAGCAGTGGAAGGAAACAAAGGAGGTGCCCGTAAGTGCTAAAGAGAAAAATGGAGGAGGAATGACTGTGATAGTGGACTTGGGTTGACGAGACCTGAGATCTAGCCCCCAGAGGTCACTGCCAGTATTTATCCACCCAGAAGTCACAGCGTCCACGAACTTAGTTTTTTGTTTGTTTCAAGAGTTGAATATTGAGTATTCTCCCTATTTCTTCTTTAACTTTTGAATTTCTCTGCTTTAGGACCTACAGCTAGACATCTCAGGGCTTACTCCTGACTCTGTGGTAGGGGATCACTCCTAGAGGAGGCCTGGGGAGCATAACTGGGTGCCTGGGACTGAGCTGGAACTCTATAGTACAGAGAGCAAGTGCCCTACCACTGTGCTATCGCTGTGGTCTTGATCCTTCCAACTTTAACATGTGGGCTATCAGGAACGGGGAGTCTAAAGAGCAGAGAGCATATGACTTTGGCCTCAGAAGAGCCCTTTCCAGGGCCCCTCAGTAGGGAAATTAGTTCCTTCCCAGGACTCTGAGTATACAGAAGAAGCTTCTCCTCTTTGAACACCTTTTTCCCATTACAAAAAGTACCATGGAGACAAAAATGTGCCACCCCCAAGCTCTGCTGTCCGAGGGTGGCACACTTGAAGAAACCTTTTGGACTGAAGAGAAACACAAGTTAGGGTTTGAAACTAAGTGTCACATCTTGTGTCGTATGGTATCTGCTTGTGTGGAGAGATAGTGCAGATGGGAGGGCAATCGCCTTGCATGTGGTGAACCTGGGCTCAATTCTCGACACCGCATAGGATCCCAGAGCCCTGCTAGGAGTCATTGCTGAGTAACTCTTGAACACTGCCCCAGTAGGACCCCAAACATAAAACAAACAAAAACAACCCATAAACAGATCCTGTACTTCTCCCAGGCTTCCAGGGAGGTGGATCACACACATGTTTGCAGTCACATAGATAAAGCAGTCAAAGAACAGAGAGGGTAAAACTCTGCTCTATCTCACACTGATGGTGTCCCACGACTAGGATGTAAAGAAGGATGTGACTGATGCTACCAGAGCTCACTCTTTTATTCGTCACAAGGAAAGTCCTTTGTTGTTCACGAATCCAGATTTCATCCAGAAACATGCAACCCTCAAACTGGTCTTCTGTGCACTTTGGACTATGGCCCTGGTTTTGGGTTCCAGTGTTTCTGCTGACCCTTGGTAGGGGCGCAAAGGCTCCTGCCATTCTCCCAGCTAATAATCACATGTACCTATCATTCACTGCCTAGTTTGAAACACTCCACAGTTTGCAAGTTTTCACTCCATGTACCTGTACAAACATATATATATATATATATATATGTATATATATATATTTATTGATGTACACATAAATTATATCTATAAATATTTCAGTCTTATCCTTTAAAGGATTTGACAATGCTCAAAAACAAAAGAGATGCATTAGTGTACCATAAAGTGTTAGGAAACTCAGCATGCTGAGACATGTTAATACGGGACCAGAAAGGAAACTTGGCATCCTGAGATGTATTAATATGGAGCCAGAAAGGAAACTGTTTATGCTGAGACATGTGCCTCCCATACAGGAGGCCTGGGGCTCATCCCTGGAGCTAAACTGTGTGGGACCCATGAGCACTGATCTGGGAGCAACTCTTCGCTGTCAGGCAAGGACCAAAAATGACATGCACACATATGTATATGTGGAGAGGAAGAAAGTGATGCTTTAATGTAAAATCTCAGGGCGGGAGTGATAGCACAGCGGGTAGGGCGTTTGCCTTGCATGCAGCCAACTCCAGTTTTGATTCCCAGCACCCCATATTGTCCCCCAAGCATCACTAGGTGTAATTCCTGAGTGAAAAACCCTCAGCGTTGCCAGGTGTGACACAAAAAAAGCAAAAAAAAAATCTCATTTTCTTTTTAAAGTTTCCTTCCTTTGTTTGCAAATTGCAGGTTAATATGTATCAGAGAGGGCAGTGATGGAATCACTAACTACTTCCTGTGACTCCTTTGCCTCTGAGGGTCTCTAAATGCACCCACCACACACTGTCCTTACATACTGGTTTCTCTTCACATGCTTATTTTCACTGTACACAGAGCTCACAGTTGGCCCACAACAGTCATGAGTGCAGTTGGGGTGTTTTTGTTTCCCCACTCCCCGACCCCAATACTGAAAGAGATGAGTGCGCTCTCTCTTCTCCCCCTCAGTTCCCGGGAAGGCCCTTCGCAGGAGTCAGTTGTGATTCCTTGTTTCACAGCCAAAACAAGGTGCCTCATCATGTTGCCCTGCATGTGTTTGCATGTGGCCCAAAGCCAATCACAGAAAGCAGCCTCTGTCCCCAGGTTACAGTCTTCCAGTATGGAGCTTGTGTCATTACAGGTGAGGCAGTCTGCAGGGGTGAGGCTGACCACCACTGATTTTGGATAGCCCGTCAAGTCTCCTAATGTTGCCATGTCATTTGAGGGATGATAGGAGTAGCCCATCCCCATAGGAATCCACCAACCCAAAGCCAGCTTACCTTACTGTGTCAATGATGGTGTCTAGATATCCTGACTCAAACACACCTGTAAACTATAGAGAAGCACAGATTTATTCACAAGTACAAAGTGGGAGTGGCGAATAGTGGGGAGGGGTCCTGATACTGTGTATATGCTTTTACATGAAATACATCTTTAGGCATAAGTATGTAAATTTACATGGTCCACCAGAGCAAGTTACTGTTGACCAGTGGCCACTGGGAGCCTCAGCAGCGGGTCCCTACTCGCAGCAAGACCTAGGCACAGTTTTTTCTGAAACTATGGCTCAGAAAGCTCAGGGTCAAGATATCCCAGAATGATTCCTCCTAGGTGCTGCTTTTCTTCCATGAGGGGGAAAGTTTCGGTCTCCAGCTGAACCAGCACTACCTCTCTGTAGGCTGATCTGCAGATACCACAGTGCTCTCAAGCTCAGTGAGACTTTTTCTCAGACATGAAACACAAACTCCCTGAGACTAGCTTCTGGGTAAGGTCAGACTAATGACTTATATACTGGTACAAAGGAACTATGGTTTTCTCTTTTGGTGTTGGGAAGTGCAGAGCAGACTGGCAAGGGGCTACTTCTAGCTCAGTTCTCGGTTTGATTGACAGTTTCCATAATTCTCAGGGAAGAAGCAGTGCTGGGATGGGCCCGGCCTTTCTGCAGTGCAGTGCACTGCACTGTTTCTGGCTGCCAAAGAAGGAAGTGCTCTAGATGACATCACACAGTTATTTGAGCTCATTTAGCAATGCCATTTTGAACTTCAAGGCATGCCAAAAACCTTTTTTTTAATGAACACAAAACTATTCATCATTTTGATGTTTCTGACAGTGAGGTAAATAATATGTGACATTAAAATTGACTGAGTACCTATTGCAGATATTTTCTTGACTTGTTTTGGTTTGGGATTTGGGAACACACAAATTCATTCTCAAGGCATTTTTTATGCTTTTTGTGTTCAGGGATCACTTCAGTGAGGGTTTAGGGAAACAAGTGATGCTGAGGATCAAATAAGGGCCCTGGCTAAAGTGACTTCAGGCAGGAAAAGTCCCATTTACTTATTTACTTACTCCTTCCTTCCTTCCTTCCTTCCTTCCTTCCTTCCTTCCTTCCTTCCCTTCCTTCCTTCCTTCCTTCCTTCCTTTCCTTCCTCCCTCCCTCCCTCCTCCCTCCCTCCCTCCCTCCCTCCCTCCCACCCTCCCTCCCTCCCCTCCCTCCCTCCCTCCCTCCTTCCCTCCTTCCTCCCTTCCTCCCTCCCTTCCTTCCTTCCTCCTCCCTCCTCTTCCTTCCTTCCTCCCTCCCTCCCCTCCTTCCTTCCTTCCTTCCTTTCTTCCTTCCCTCCCTCCCTCTCTCCCTCCTTCCTTCCTTCCTTCCTTCCTTCCTTCCTTCCTTCCTTCCTTCCTTCCTTCCTTCCTTCCTTTCCTTCCTTCCTTCCTTCCTTCCTTCCTTCCTTCCTTCCTTTCCCTCCTCCTCCCTCCCTCCCTCCCTCCTTCCTCCTTTCCTCCCTCCCTCCCCCCTCCCTCCTTCCTTTCTTCCCTCCTCTCCCTCCCTCCCTCCCTCCCCCTCCTTCCTTTCCTTCCTTTCCTTCCTTCCTTCCTTTCCTTCCTTCCTTCCTTCCTTCCTTCCTTCCTTCCTTCCTTCCTTCCTTCCTTCCTTCCTTCCTTCCTCCCTCCCTCTCTCCCTCCTTCCTTCCTTCCTTCCTTCCTTCCTTCCTTCCTTCCTTCCTTCCTTCCTTCCTTCCTTCCCTTCCTTCCTTCCTTCCTTCCCTTCCTTCCTTCCTTCCTTCCTTCCTTCCTTCCTCCCTCCTTCCCTCCCTCCCCTCCCTCCCTCCCTTTCTCCCTCCCTTCCTCCCTCCCTCCTCCATCCATCTAAAATTTTATTATTCCATCGTGAGATATACTTTTACAAAGCTGTTCATGACTGTCAGTTATGCAGTGTTCTAGCACCCATTTTTCACCAGTGCACCATTCCTAACACTAATGCCCCAGATTTCATCCCCTCCCCCACCCTGCCTAAGTGGTAGGCACTGAACAAAAAATGCTTTTTCTCCTATAGCATCCTCTGGTCATATGCAGACCTCTTTAGAGAGTCCTATAGATTTAGCTTAATTTGAGTGTAAAAATAAACAAAAAATGCGCCAATGCATTTGCTCTACAGAAGTAGGGAAATAAATTTAAAACATTGCTACATTTAGGACTGGAGCAATAGTCCAGCAGGTGGGGCATTTGCCTTGCATGCAACTGGACCTGGGTTTGATCCCAGGCATCCCATATGGTACCCCGAGAACCGCCAGGAATAATTCCTGAGTGCAGAGCCAGGAATAAGCCCTGAGCATTTCTGGGTGTCACCCAAAAAGAAAAAAAATGCTACATTTATTTGTTCCCTTAAAAAGTATCTTAATAGTGAGTGTACACATGGCTCTGTCATGGGTGACTCAAACCCTTGGACACCTACGGCTGAGGTGCAGATGCTCCTCTAGGTGCAGGAACCTGGGTAGGCCCTGTGGTTCCCAGGGAGGGGTCTTAGAAACTCGGACATATTGAATCCAGAAGACTGAGGATAGTGGCCTGCAGTCACCAGTGAGGGTGAATTTCCTTATTTGCAAAACGGCACCACTGTTTTGAGTTGTTCCTCCTGGAGATAACAGCACTACACTCTACATCTCAGTGTAGGAAGGAAGAATTAGAGAAGAAGCTTGAAAAATACTTACGAACTGATAAATGGTCAAATGTAAATTTTTATATGCCTCAGATTCCTTATTTTCAAGTCAGTGATATAGGATTCTTTCATTCTAAATATACCTGGGAAATTTTTGCCTGGAACGTAAACAAAATTTTTTCTTTTTACTATTTAATGTTGAAGATCATTTTCATTATTTAAAAATTTTTTATTATATCACTTTTTATATATTTTAAATAAATAAAATATATATTTTAAATTTTATATATTTTAAATAAAAACTATATATTTTTAAAATATATTTTTTATTATATCAATTGAGATATACAATTGCAAAGCTGTTCATGGTTGGGTCTCAGTCACACAGTATTCCAGTGCCTTACCTCTACCAGTACACTCTTACCAATATTCCAATGTCCCCAGATAGTCCCTTCCTTACCTGCCTCTATGGCTGGCAATTTCTCTCTCTCTCTCTCTCTCTCTCTCTCTCTCTGCACATAATTTCTCTCTCTCTCTCTCTGCACATTGTGGCTTGCAATACACTCATTTAGGGATTTAGAGGTTATTATGTATATCCCTTTGCTATGTTCAATGCTCAGTTCTAGTCTGGTGTTATTATTACCAACAATTATTGGTTCACTGGTCCCAACCATTGACAAGTCCTCTTGGTCCCTGTTTTTGCCTGGCGTTGGGTATTAGTTTTCTTTCTTTCTTTCTTTTTCTTTCTTTTCTTTCTTTCTTTCTTTCTTTCTTTCTTTCTTTCTTTCTTTCTTTCTTTCTTTCTTTCTTTCTTTCTTTTCTTTCTTTCTTTCTTTCTTTCTTTCTTTCTTTCTTTCTTTCTTTCTTTCTTTCTTTCTTTCTTTCTTTCTTTCTTTCTTTCTTTCTTTCTTTCTTTCTTTTTTCTTTCTTTCTTTCCTTCCTTCCTTCCTTCCTTCCTTCCTTCCTTCCTTCCTTCCTTCCTTCCTTCCATCCATCCATCCATCCATCCATCCATCCATCCATCTATCTATCTATCTATCTATCTATCTATCTATCTATCTATCTATCTATCTATCTATCTATCTCTCAATCTCTCTCTATCTCTATCTCCATCTCCATCTCTCTCTCTATCATCTATATTTATATCATCTCTATCATCTCTGTCATCTCTATCATCTATCTTTATCTCTATCTCTATCTCTATCTCTATCTCTATCTCTATCCATATCTATATAATATTAGTCTCATCATATATATATATATATATATAGTATTAGTCTCTATATAATATCCCGCAAAAAATGTAGTCATTCTATACCTGTCTTTTTCCTTCTGAGTAATATCACTCAGCTGATATTCTCCATATCCAACCATTTCTAGGAAAATTTCATAAGTTCATTTTTCCTAACTGCTAAATAGTATTCCATTGTGTAGATGTATCATAGTTTTTTTAATATTTTATTAATCACTGTGAGATATACAATTACAAGGGTATTCTTGTTTGGGCTTTCGGTTATACAGTGTTCCAGCACCCACCCCCTCCACCAGTGCCCATTTCCCACCACCAATGTCCCCAATTACCTACCCCCTCCCCCTAGCCTGCCTCTATGGCAGGTTCTTTATCTCTTTTCTCTCTTTCTCTGTCTCTCTGTCTCTCTCTCTCATTCTCTCTTCCTTCTCTTATACCTTGTGGATTGCAATGCATTATTTAGAGGTTTTCTTGTGTATCCCTTTGACTATATTCAATGGTACCAAGTTTCTTTATCCAGTCATCTGTTCTCATAGATTGGTTTTCAAAATTCTACACTTGATATGATAAAACTATAAGAAAGACTGGAATAAAAAGACACCCTGAATTCCCATCCAATTTAATATACACATTTTTATTCACATGCCTTTCTCCCTGATTTGTTTTCCATGGAAGGCTTACATTTTTTCAATTCCAAATTATTATCAGTCTTTTAAAATTTATACTGCTTAGTAAGCAATTTTTCATATCTTTACATGCTCTTTTTTAACTATGAGTTGAAAAGGCTGTGAATATTCTATCATTCTCTTCACAGGTGTACTCATTTTGTTGTTATACATTGAAATTATAATTTGTTGTTATTGTTGTTGTTCATTCCTTAGTTAATATGTTTACTGCCAAAGCTGGTGATACTTAAGGGGTGCATTCCAGTAACAGAGCCCTCATGAATCATTCCTGGCAGATCCAGAGGACCATATGGGATAAAGTGTATTGATCCCCAAAGCAACATGCATTGCAAGCACCCTACACACTGGAATATCTCTCTGGTCCCTCAAGGTTTCATTGTTTTAAAAGAAAATTCTTCAATTTTGGGAAGTCATTAGGTCACTACTGATTGTGATGAAATGAAACTGTTGCAGGACACCTAAGAGCCTCTGCATCTGCCCTGGATTGCCTCCTGCAGGTCACTTCGTAGATGGAGGGGGGTAGTTTAAATGTGGCAGTTTATCTGACCATGTATTCTGTACTGGCTGGTATAAATATTCTCTCATACTACCACAATCATCGTGGGACTAGCTAGATCTTACCAGCATATTTGCCTGGCCACTTTGGATCTCTAAGTAATTAGACCAGAGAGAAAGCTGTTTGCCTCCAAGCAAGCAAGCATGGCTCCCTGATAATTCAAAGACAACTAAAATACAAAACTACCGTGAAGTAGACGAGACTCTTGTGAAGACTTGGAGAAATATTTAACTGGCATTAGTATAGTCTTTGGTACAGAGGCATGCCATCTCAGAAACCCCCTTCTCTACCCTATAAAGGCATTTCCAGGCAGATCTTGGCTCAAAACATTAACATCTAAAAGGGCCTAGGTGAGGTCCTGGGAGAAATTACCTGAGGGCATTTGACCCTCCCTGCTTCCCATAAAAGTGGAAGGTCTGAGTTGCAGGGGGATAAAACTAGCCTGCTTCTTCTCTTGCTCTCTCTCTCTCTCTCTCTCTCTTTTTTTGAGATCTCTCCTTGTGGGCTTGCATTCTTCTTGGGAGTCTTGTCTTTGTCTCCTCTTTACAGGGCCTTAACACATGGTGGCCGCCATCTTGGCCTACACGTGGTTGGGGTTCTAGCTGGGAATCCTAAGCACAGGGTTTTTCCTATTGCTGATTTTTATGCCTGAACCTGTGATAAGTAAAGAACTTTAAAACCTGCGCCGAATTCCTGAGTTTTCATCCATTCCCTGCCAGCTTCGGAGGTAGAAGGGAACTCACTTTCCGGTACTGTCGGGGACCCTAGCAGCATCCCTGACATGAAACGATGACTGGGAGGGAATAAACACTCTGGGGCCTTTGCCACAGCTCCCATGCCTGAGACCTATACTCTGTACTTGGCTTCTAAAAAGTACCTGAATGGCACAAGGGTTTGTTTCTCATTCAGGACATAGAGAAAACCTGTAAGTCCTTGGCACTTCACAGTGTCCAGAAAAGCTCATGGAAAGAATGTGCAGTCAAAGGTGTGTCCACCTGCTCTCAAGGTCCAAGTTTAAAACAGGGCACACCTGTAGGTCCCTGAGAGCAGGACTTTTCAGGGATAGGTGCAGATAACAAATGCTTAGACCAGCCACTGAGACAAGAGACTAAGGGCTGTTTGTTCATGAGGTTCTGGTAGATCACCATGCTCAGACCCTGTCCATGGGACGTAAACATTTGCTTTTTTTCCTCTTTGGGAAGAGCTGGGTGTGCTCAGGAGTTTCTACTAGTTCTGCATTCAAGGATCAATATGTTGAATCTACGGTGAACATCTGGAACAAAGGATATTGAGATTCTCTTGTGCCATGTAAGTGGATAATCCATTTTACTATTGTTCAGACCCATCACTGCAGGGCCTTGGACAACTATCACTAACTCTCCATCGAAACATGCTCTCAAATAGGAAAATGGAAGGGACACAGGTCCCCAGACTTTCAGATCTCACTTGTACTTCTGCCCTGGTCTCTTTCCCTCACCTGCCAGTTGGCCCCAGACAGAGGCAGGTATCTGCTCTCTATTCCGTTGTTCTTGTGGTCTCCAAATTTCACTGACCCCAATACACTGTGATCTCTGCTTTCCCTTGCTTTTTCACCCCACATCTTGTTTGTTCCTGTTTTGTGTTACCCCCCAGCAGTTTCATGGTTGAAACCTGACTTTTTGCTTAGTGATCACTCTGGACACATTCAGGAATGATTTTCTGTTTTTGTAAATTAGGTCTTGTTGGTACTAAACCAGATGCATTCATTTATATATGGGCTCTTTCAGATTAACAGGACAGCATGCTGTAACGGCAGTGAAGATCTTATAGTCTACTAAACTAAAATATTTATTACCTGTTCTTTACTGATAAAGTTTGATGAAATTTGTTCTAGACCAAGCTTTGGCAACTGATGGATTCATTACTGCTTGCAATAATGTTGTCCTCAGATGTCGGGCCTCTGTTTCAGGGCTCTTGGAGACCTGCCTTTGAGGCACCGTTGATTCCCTTAGGATTTATCAGGCTTAATGGCCTTGAGTGGCCCTCAAATTCCAGATTTTGAGCAGCCATCAGTGTAACTCAAGTTTGTTCACAAACATTTAATAAAATATTAGGGAGAAGTCAACAATTTTCTGGAGAGCAGGGTGATCTACAGAAAAACAATCTATTTTGTTTTGGAATTTCAGTGTTGAATCTCAGAATTTCTGATTCCAATTTCTTTAAAACAACAAATTTTTGTGAATATTTGAAAATCAAAGGTGCTGGAAAGTGATAAACAAACAGAAGCATTCTACACTTTGAAAAGAAGAATGCATGTTTACAAATGGGGTCAGGTGTTATAAACATTTAAAGCAAATATTTACAAGTCCAAAGGAGGAGTTTTGGAAGAGAAAAACCAGGAGGAGGTAGGAAATGCCGAGGATATAGAAAAGTGAAGTCTGGGCCCCAAGGACATTCAGTGGGGAGGGTGTTTGTTTGCAAGTGACTGACCAGGGTTTCATCACAGCAACACATGTGCTTGGCCCCCCCCCAACCCTTGAAGAAAAAAAGTGTGGAAACACTGGTAGTAATCCCAACATTTTTCAAAAAATTGAAAGAAAGGGAAGTAAACTGTTGTGAAATCCCATTAAAAAGCCCAATACATTGCCTCCAACTCTACCTTAGGATATGGCTCTAGGCCCTGCAAACTAGCATAATTAACTCCTCCACAGCTGACACTGCCAGTTCCTGTGAGAGATGAGGCAATCTGCTGCGCTTCAGTTAGTGGAACAGTAGTCACAGCACCCATTTATTCATGCCCCCATTTGGGTGCTACCACACTGCTCTTGAGCATTCAACATTTGATCTTCAGTATCTTGCCCCACTGCTCTTGAGCATGTGAACTCTTTGACCAGTAGGACTGATGTTGGACGTGACATAGCAGACCTGAGAAATCCAGACCTGTGAATCCAAACTCCCTCTCTGCAGCCTTGGAAATTTTTTGCACTAGCATGCTGGAGCATGTAGGATTATATAAAGCAGAGAAAACCATTCAGTTGTGCCTTCTTGGCCTCAGTCAGCCCCAGTTGGCCAACTCAGTAGTGGGTCAGAGTCGCAAGGGACCCTAGTAGAGATCAGCCTAAACCAGGATGATCCAAACATCCTTGATCCAAACATCTGTGAATTTTGTCATTGACTAGTTACAGAGTTTCCTGCTCATGTGGAATGGAGAAGTTTATTCAATAGAAAGAAAAAATTATTTGAAAAAATCTTTAATACTCACTGTCAGAGTCTGAAAACTTGTTTTGTCCCACAAACGCTTTGTCGACTATTACAGCTACTTGAAAATCTGCGATTGCAGTTCCTTTTTTAAACATGTATATGACAGTCACATAAATCATCTCTTCATTGAGCACTTCAGATTGTAGTGAACTAGATGGGCTAAAATTAAAACAAAGGCATCACTTGTGGTGGATAGAGGGATCAGTCAACAGGTCTTGAAACTAGCCTAGATGCCAAACTACTCAGCTCTAGTCCTGACCCAGTGTCCTGTTCATCATGGAGGCACACTTTTGGAGTTATAGCAAATTGGCTACGATCACTATTTCATAAGCAAGCCATTGGTACTTGATGTTCAATACAGTTTAGGGCTAGAACAATATGCTGTTGGAGAATACTTAGAAAAATTATGAACACTTGGGGACCACATAAGACCCAGAGGGTTTGTGTTTGGTCATTTCTTGCAAGCGCACAACACTTTGACCCTTGTACTATCACTTTTGCCCAAGAACTAAAAATTCTAATTTAAAAATTTCATGCCATGTCTTATTCAGCAAGGATTTGGTGGTGGCAGTGGAGTCTACATATCATTGATAAAGGGGTATTGATACACGCTTTTCTTTAGCAGTTTAAAAAGGGCCAAATATCCTTGATTGTATAATTTTACAGCTGAAGCTGTGGAAAGATTCTACTAGCAGAACGTTCCCATTCAGGTAGCAGCAGAAGGAAACAAAGGAGGTGCTTGTCAGTGATAAAGGGAAAAGTCGAGGAGGAATGACTGTGATACTGGACTTGGGGTGACGAGACCTGAGATCTAGCCCCAGAGTATCACTGCCTGTATTTGTCTACCCAGAAGCACAACATCCACGAGCTTAGTTTTTTTGTCTCAAGAGTTGGATATTGAGGATCTTATCCTCAATATCCAACTCCCTATTTCTTCTTTACCTTTTTCTTCTTTATTATTATTACCTTTTTCTTCTTTACCTTTTTCTTTCTATCCCTATTTCTTCTTTACCTTTCTGAATTTCTGTTTTAGGACCTACAGCTAGACATCTCAGGCTTACTTCTGGCTTTGTGGTAGGGGATCACTCCTAGAGGGGGCCTGGAGAGTATAACTGGGTGCCTGGACTGAGCTGGAACTCTACAGTACAGAGAGCAAGTGCCCTACACTGTGTGCTATTGCTATGGCCTTGATCCTTCCAACTTTAACATGTGGGCTATCAGGAACTGGGGAGTCTACAGAGCAGAGAGCATATGACTTTGGCCTCAGAAGAGCCCCCTTTCCAGGGCCCCAAGGTAGGGAAATGAGTTCCTTAACATGACTCTGAGTATACAGAGTTTCTCCTCTTTGAACACCTTTGCTCCCATTACAAAAAGCTACCATGGAGACAAAAATGTGCCACCCCGGGCTTGGCTGTCCATTACACTTGAAGAAACCCTCGGACCAAAGAGTAACACAAATTAGGGTTTGAAACTAAGTGCCACATCTTCTGTTGTATGGTAGCTCCCTTGGGTTAGTACAGATGGGAGGGCAATTGCCTTGCATGTGGTGGACCTGGGCTCAATCCTCCACACTGCATAGGATCCGCCAACCCTTCCAGGAGTTATTCTTTTTTAAATTTTTTATTATGCCACCGTGAGACATACAATTACAAAGGTGTTCACAATTGGTTCTTGGTAATACAGTATACCAGCACCCATCCCTCCACCAGTGCCCCATTTCCACCACCAATGTACCCCACCCTCCCACCCACCCCCCAGGCTGCCTCAACAGCAGGTAGCCCTGTTTACTCTCTTTCTCTCTCTGTCTCTCTCTCTCCCTCTCTGCATCTCTCTAGGATTTATTCTTGAGCACAGAGTCTGGAGTAACTTTTGACCACTACCCCCGTGAGGGCCCAAACAAAAGCAAGACAAAAGCCCACAATATATGCTTTATTTCTACCAGGCTTCCAGGGAGGTGGGTCACATGTTTTCAGTCACATAGGTAAAGCAGTCAAAGTACAGAGAGGGTAAAATTCTGCCCCATCTCACACCAAGGGGTGTCCCAGGACTAGCACGTAAATACAGATGTAGCAGACACCACCAGTGTTCACTCTTTCATCCCTCATAAGGGAAGGCCTTGTTGTTCACGAATCCAGATTTTATCCAGAAACATGACATCCTCAGACCATTGTCTCCTGCTCACTTTGGACTATGGTCCTGTGTTTTTGCTAGTCCCTTGGCAGGGGAGCACATCGGTTCTTACCATTTTCCCACCTAATAATCATATGTCTATCATTCACTGCCTAGCTGAAACACACCATAGTTATCAAGCCTTCACTCAACATGCCATACAAGTATATGTACATATAACTTATATGTGTATATATCTATATATATAGATATATATTTCAATTTTATCCTTCAAAGTATTTAACAAAGCTCAAAAAAAAAGAGAGATGATCTATAGCACTCTAAAATGTTAATACCAGGCCAGAAAGGAAATTCAGCATGCTGAGACATGTTAATATGTGACCAGAAAGGAAACTCGACATGCTGAGGCATGTGCTCCCCATGCTGTAGGCCTGGGGCTCATCCCTGGAGCTAAACTGTGAGGGACCCATGCGCACTGAGCTGGGAACAACCTTCGCTGTCAGGCAAGGACTGAAAAAGACATACACACATATATATTGTTGTTCCCAGGTTACAGTCTTCCAGTATGGGGCTTGTGTCATCACAGGTGAGGCAGTATGCAGGGGTGAGGCTGACTACCACTGATTTTTTTTTTAATTTTTTTTTTATTATACCACCGTGAAACATACAATTACAAAGGTGTTCATAATTGGTTCCTGGTAATACAGTATTCCAGCACCCATCCCTCCACCAGTGCCCCATTTCCACCACCAATGTACCCCCTCCCCTCCCCCCCCAAGCCGCCTTAATAGCAAGTACCCCAGTTTCCTCTTTCTCTCTCTGTCTCTCTCTGTCTCTGCATCTCTCTCCCTCTTATTTTACACATTGTGGCTAGCCCTGCAGATATTTAGAGTTTATCACTTAAGTCTCTTTGTGTATATTCAGTGGTGAGTTTTAATCTGCCATTACCATTTCTCATATTTAGTAAAACACTGGTATCTACTTATATCCTATTAATGAATGCAGTCATTCTATATCTGTCCTTTTCCTTCTGACTAATTTCACTCAGAATGATAGACTCCATGTCCATCCATTTGCAGGTAAATTTCATAATTTCATCTTTTCTGACAGCCGCATAGTATTCCATAGTGTAGATGAACCACAGTTTCTTTAGCCAGTCCTCTGTTTTCGGGCATTTAGGTTGTTTCCAGATTCTAGCTATAGTGAATAGCGCAGAGATGAATAAAGAAGTACAGATAGTGTTTCTGCTATGTACCACTGATTTTGGATAGCCTGTCAAGGCTCCTAATGTTGCCATGACATTTGGGGGATGATGGGAGTAGCCCAACCCATACGAATCCACCAACCCAAATCAGCTTACCTTACTGTATCAATGATGGTGTCTAGATATCCTGACTCAAACACACCTGTAAACTATAGAGAAGCACAGATTTATTCACAATACAAAGTGGAAGTGGCAAATGGTGGGGGAAGGGTCCTGATACTGTGTATATGCTTTACATGAAATCCATCTTTAGGCTCAAGTATGTAAATTTACATGGTCCACCACAACAAGTTACTGTTGACCAGTGGCCACTGGCAGCCTCAGCAGCGGGTCCCTACTTTGTAGCAGGATCTAGGCACAGTCTTTCTGAAACTATGACTCAGAAAGCTCAGGGTCAAGATATCCCAGAATGATTCCTTCTAGGTGCTGCTTTTCTTCCATGAGGGGTAAAGTTTCAGTGTCCAGCTGAACCAGCACTACCTCTCTGTAGGCTGATCTGCAGTACCACAGTGCTCTCAAGCTCAGTGAGTCTTTTTACTCAGACAACATGAAATACAAACTTCCTGAGACTAGCTTCTGAGTAAGGTCAAACTAATGACCTGTATACTGGTACAAAGGAACCATACATGGTTTTCTTTTTGGTGTTGGGAAGTGCAGAGCAGACTGGCAAGGGGCTACTTCCAGCTCAGTTCTCAGTTTGATTGACAGTTTCCATAATTCTCAGGGAGAAGCAGTGCTGGGATGGGCCCAGTCTTTTCTGCAGTGCAGTGCACTGCACTGTTTCTGGCTGCCAAAGAAGGAAGTGCTCTAGATGACATCACACAGTTATTTGAGCTCATTTAAGCAATGCCATTTTGACCTTTAAGGCACACCAAAAAGTTTTTTATTAAAATGAAACTATTCAGATGTGAAAATGTTTCATTTTGACATTCTGATATGAGAGAAACGGTGCCTTTCTACTATAAAAGCATAAGGACTGCTTTAAGCATGTATTTGATTGATGTGTTTTGTTTTGGGGGTGAGGCCACTCAAGTAGTGCTCAGGCTTATTTCTGCTTCTTGCTCGGGGATTGCTACTGGGAGGGTTTAGGGAACCAGAAGTGATGTTGGGAATGGAAGAAGGGTTATGACTGAAGTGGCCACATAAGGAGAGTGCCTTATCTCCTGAACCATATCTCGGGCTGTATGCAAACCTCTTTAAAAGAGGGCTCTAGGGGCTGCAGCGATAGCACAGAGGGTAGAGCGCTTGCCTTGCATGTGACCCAAGTTCGATCCCGGCATCTCATATGGTCCCCGAGCACTGTCAGGTGTAATTATTGATTGTAGAGCCGGGAGTACCCCTGAGCATTGCTGGGTATGACCTCCTCAAGAAAAAAAAAGAGGATTATAGGTTAAGGGACCTTTGAAAGTAAAAATGAAACAAAAATCTTTATATTATCTTTGCCGCACACCAGTAGGGAAATAATTAACTTTAAGATGTTAATTTTTTTTCTTTTTTTAAATTTTATTACACCACTTTTAGATATACAAATTGCAATATGCTCATGCTTGAGTTTTGGTTTCAGTGTTCCAACACCCATCCCTCTACCCAAACACATCTCCCATCACCGATGTTCCCATCTCCCTCCCAACTCCCCAACCCCAATTACTTGGCAGGTCCTGTATATCTTTTCTCTCCTCTCTATCTCTCCCTCCTGCTTACCTTTCCTACACATCGTAGAATGCAGTACATTAAAGACATAACTGTTTCCACTAGTTTGATGGATCGCGTGGCCGCAAGCCGCGCCGTGCGACTTAGGGACCTCATGATCAGCGCCTGACAGCAAAAATGGCGGCTAATGTGGTGGGTAAGTCTCATCCGGCTGCTTCTGGGACCCCCAGAGGTGATGGGCCATAAGATCTTAAATTTATCTGTCCCTTCAAAAGCATTTTAATTGAGATTGTAAACATCACTCTGATATGGGTGGCTCAAACTGCCGAACACCAATGACTGTGGTGTAGACTCCTTGAGGTGAAGAAAAATAGCACAGAGCCATATCCCAAGGGAGGAGGTGGCTGCAGAATCTCAGAGGCACTGAACCCAGGGGACTGAGGACAGTGGCTTGCACCCACCAGTAAGCGTGAATTTCCTTATTTGCACAATGGCACTTCTGTTTTGGGGGTGTTCCCTTGGGATACCAGCTTTGCACTCTCCATCTCAGTGCAAGAAGGAAGAAGACTGGGAGAAGAACCTTGAGAAATACTTACGAACTGAGAAATGGTCAAATGCAAATTTTTATAAGCCTCAGATTGCTTATTTTCAAACTCATTTGTGTAGGATTCTTTCATTCTAAATGTTCCAGGGAAATTTTTGCCTGAAATGAAGCAAAAATTTTCTCATACTATTTAATGTTGAAGCACATTGTTTTGAAAGCTTAGATTATATTTCAAAATTCTCTACTTTATAAGATGAAACTACAAGACTAGAAATACTGAAAATGTCACCCTGAATCTCATCCAATCTAATATACACATTTTCATTTACATCCCTTTATCCCTGCTCTTGTTTTTCCATGGAAGATTTACGTTATTATGATTCTAAATTGCTATGCATTTCTAAATGTTTATTTAAATTTTACTGCTCTCTAAGCATTTTTCAAATCCATACATGCTTTTCATAACATTCAGTTGCAAAGGCTGAGTATATCTATGAAACTCACTTCTTCTCTTCACATGTGTACTCATTTTGTGTTGCCAGATTTTAAACTTTTAATTTTCTGTTGTTGTTCATTCATTGGTTCATTTGTTTTAGGGCCACAACTTAGTATATGGTTAGGGTTCACCTCTAACTCAGTCCTCCACAGTCATTTCTGGCAGATACAGAGGACTCTATGGATCTAATTCCAGTGAGCACCTCGAAAGCATCCTTCCCACTGGACTCTCTGGTCCCTCTACTTTTCATTGTTTTATTTATTTGATTAATTTTTAATTGTATCCCAGTGAGATACACAGTTACAAAATTGTTCATGATTAGATTTCAGTGATATCATGTCATGACACTGGTCTGTTCATCAGTGTACATTTCCTACCACCAATGTCCCCAGTCTCCCTCCTGCCCCACCCGCTGCATCTATAGGGGCATTTTTCTACTCATTTCCTCTCTCTCTCTCTCTCTCTCTCTCTCTCTGCTTTTATGCATTATGGATTGCAATGCGGATACTGAAAGGTTATCACGTATATCCCTTTACCTACTTTCAGTACTCAGTTCTTGTCCCGAGTGACAATTTCCAACTATAATTGTCATACTGGTCCCTTCTCCATCCTAACTGCCCTCCACATTCCCCACACCAACTACCACACCTGTGGCAGCTTCCAACCATTGATCAGTCCTCTTGGTCCATTTTCTCTTGCCTTGGGTATTAGACTTCTACTATTTTTTTCTATAGTTCATAAATGAATGCAGTCATTTCATATCTTTCCTTTCTTTCTAACTCATTTCACATAGCATGATACCCTCCATGTCCATCCATTTATGAGCAAATATCATCAATTCATTTTTCCTAACAGCTGCATAGTATTCCATTGTGTATAGGTACCATAGTTTCTTTTATCCAGTCATCTGTTCTTGGGCACTCAGGTCATTTCCAGATTTTTGCTATTGTGAATAGTGCTACAATGAACATAGAGTTGCAGATGGTGTTTCTGCTGTGTGTTTGTAGGCCCCCAGATTATATTCCAGTAGTGGTGTTGCCGAGTCAAATGGGAGCTCATTTTCTAGTTTTTGAGGAATGTTCATACAATTTTCCAAAAAGACTGGACCAGTCTGATTCAGTTTATTAGGGTTCTCTATCTAATTCATTCTCTATATAAATTAGGGTACACAGACTCTGAGTTATGACTTTAGGATCTGCGCTAATGTCTGGCCTCTCTCACTCAGATAGACCTGTGGTGCATGCTGTGGCTTACCACGCAACTGCTGAGTGCAGGGCAACACTAAGTCACAGAGGCCCCTCTGTAGCCACAGGTGCTCGAATAAGTTCCCAGGCTTGAGGGGGAAACTGCTGTATTTTCCATGTTTCTTTAAAAATATTTTATTATTTCCACCATGAGATATACAATTACCAAGATGTTCATAAGATGTTCATATTTGGGTTTCGGTCATAAAGGAAGTTTTTTGAAAATGTCGGAGTGACCACCTTTCACTACAGTCCCTTGGGGTCATCTGCTAAGAGAGAGGAAATGAAACAATGTCTGGGAAGGATGACTGGGAAGGAAGGAACTTTGCCACAGTTCCTGTGCCTCACACCAATACTCTGCACTTGACTCCTAAAAATTACCTGCTCTGGCACAAGGGGATTTTTCTTATTCAAAACAGAGAGAGCAGGGGCCCAGAACGATAGCACAGTGGTAGGTCATTTGCCTTGCATGTGACCGGCACAGGTTCAATCTCCAGCACCCCATATATGGTCCCTGAGCATATATAATTACTCCCCGTTCGGAGTAATTCCTGAGTGAAGAGTCATAAATCCTGAGCATTGCTAGGTGTGACCCAAAAAGAAAAAAAAAGACACAGAGAGAAATTTGTAAAGACTTGGATTTTCATGGTGCCCAGCTAATATCTTGAAAAGAATGTTTGGACAAGGGTGTGTCCACCTGCTCTGGAGGCCCACATCTAACAGAGGGTCATGAAGGTTCCTGAGAACAGGGCTGTGCTGAGATCAGTGCTGTTAGCAAATCCTGTGGCTGGTAACTGAGGGGAAAATCTCCAGGCCTGCCTGCTCACATGGTCCTGGTAAATGACAGTGCTAGGACATGGTCCCCAGTTATTGTATATATTTGTATTTTTTCCATTCCTGAACGTTTTCTTTTTTTGGCAGGAACTGAAAGTGCTCAGGACTTTCTCCCCAACTCTGTGCTCAGAGATCACTTCTGCTGCATCTCAGAGAAACATCTGGGATGTAGGATATTGAACCATGATGGCCTTATGCTAGATAAGTGGCCAACCTACTTTATTATTGCTTAGACCCCATCACTGCACATTTTCAGGGGCTTGGACAACTGTCATTCAGTACTCATGCCAACAAGTCAGGAATAGGAAAAAGGGAAGGGACACAGGCCCCCAGATCTTTGGTCCTTGCTCCTCCTGATCTGGTCCATTTTCTCACCTGCCAGGTGTCTCAGGACAGAGGTATGGCCTACTTTCTGCTTGGCTGTTCTTGAGGCCTCCCTGTTTCTTTCCACCCTAATACACTGGAAGCTCTGTTTTTTTTTTGATTTATGCCCCTTTTGTTTGTCTATTTCAGTTTTGGGTCCCACCCAGCTGTCTCAGTGCTTAAACCTGGTTCTTTCAAAAGTGATCTCTCTTAGAAGTGCATATGGGACCATCTCTAATTTTGTAGATAATGTTTTGTTGGTACAAAGCCAGATGCATTCATTATTATATTGTCTTTTTCAGGTGAACTTGATAGAGTGCACTAGTGACAACTAAAGTCTTATATTACCCTCAACTTAAAATATTTACTACTTGTCCTTTCTGATAAAGTTTGATGACATTTATTCTAGACATTTATTCTGATATTCATCAGAAGAGCTGATCACAGCCTGGCTTGCACAGCTGCTTGTGGCTGCACTGTTCATCAATAAATGCTTGAGTTTTGAGGTGACTACAAGAGTATCCCACCCACATGGCAGAGTATGGCAAGCTACCCGTGTCGTATTTTACATGCCAAATACCAGTAACAATTATAGACCTCATTCCCATGACCTTATGGAATAGTTTGAGGCTCTTTATGTTCCTCAAGCGGGCAGATGCCCTTGGGCTATCTCACATGTGACAGGACATATTGAGATGTTACTGGTGCCTGCTCGAGTAAATTGATGATCTATGGGGAATCAAGTGATTAAGTGATTCTAGACCAAGTTTAAGCAAATGAAGGAACCCGTTTCTGCTTCCACTCTTAATGTCCTCACACAGTGGCCTGCTATAGACAGGACTTTTGAAAACTGCCTTTAAGTTGCTGTTGATTTTCTTTGGTATCCTTAGGTTCAAGCATCATGAATTGTTTCAAATTCTACATTCTATAATATCATCACTATAATCTCAATAATGTTGATGAACATTTAATAAAATGTCACAGAGGAGTGAAACATTCTCCATAGAGCAAGTGCTTTATAGGAAAATCCTCTATTTTTCTAGAATTTTGGCATTGGATCCCAGAATGTTTGATTCCAGGAACTATACACACACAGAACATTTGTGAAATATTGAAGAAAAAAGATTCTGGGAAATTATAAACAAACAAGACCATTCTATACTTTAAAAAGAAGAAGGATTTTGACTAATTGGGTCAGGCATCACAAACATTTAAGGTAAATATTTTGGAACTCAAAGGAGGTGTCTTGGGGAGGAAAATTCCTGAGGAGGTAGAAAGGCATGAGGATACTGAGAAGTGAAAGCTGGGCCCTGAAGATTGTCAGTGGGCAGGTCGCTTGCCTTGCAAGTGAGTGACCAGGAATCACTTGTGATTGTTTCAACAGTCTCTCAAAAGTTGTGGCACCACCAGCTGTAGCCTAAACTGATTTTAAACATTAAGAGAAAGGGAAGGAAACTAGTGTATAATGCCATGATAAAAACCAATATATTGTCCCAGACAACAGACATGTGATATGGTTCTGGGTTCTGGGAACCAGCTTCATAAGCTCCTCCAGGGCTGACAATGCCAGGTCATGGGAGAGACTCTGTTGAGTGCTGGGGACAGAAACAGCAGCCACATTATCCTTTTATTCTTGCCCCTGAGTACCCTGGGTCCTGAGGCACTGCTCTTGAGCATATGAACTGTTTGACCCACAGGAATGATGTTAGATGTGACATAAGAAGAACTGAGAAACACCTGTGAGTCAAGGTGTTTCTTCTTTGACTTGCAACTTGGGAAATCCTTTGGCCTTGTCATGCACGCAGTACAGTGTAGAGCAGAGAAATGCCATCCAACTGTGTTTTCTTAGACTCAGCCCCCCCACTTGGCCCACTCAGCATTCAGGGCCAAAGACTCAGGTGAGTCCAATAGAGAGCAACCTAAACCAGATAAACAGGACGACCTGGCTGAGCCCCATCCAAGTTCTGGCCCACAGAGTTATAGGACTACAACACAGAGATGGTTGAAGAGCCAAATATTTGGCTGTATCTTGTGACACTGCTCATCCCCAAATACACCTCCTCTCTGGGTTTCTGTATGAAACCAATAAAGGTAAAGGTAAAGCTTTCTATACTCATGTGGAAAGCTACAGTTTGGTGTTAGTTCCAGGGTTCTCCTTTCTTTACCCTTCTCTGGGTCATCACCCAGACAACCTTCCTAGATGGTGGAAGAAACTGATCAGTCTGATACAGAGTTGGTGGTTGGAAAGTGGGAAAGCTCAGATAAATGGAGGATGAAGTTTTGAACACAGCTATGGATTTGGTCATCTATTCCATTTCCTTCTCTTGGAATAGAACAGTTTACAGAACGGTAGGCAGACTTACAAAAATTATTTAATACTTACTGGTAGGATCTGAAAACCTGTCTTGTCCCACAAATGCTTTGTCAACTTGTGCAGCCACTTGAAAGTCTATTATTGCTGATCCTCTTTTGAAAATATATATGACAGTCACATAAATCATCTCTCCATTGATCACTCCAGATTGTAGGGAATTAGATGGGCTAAAAGTGAAACATCAGTTGGTGATGAATAGAGCGATCAACCAAGAGGTCTTCAGTCTGACCGAGAATGCCATATCGCATAGCTCTAGTCCTTACCAAGCATCATGTCTCCTCCTTGAGAGCCTACTTTTTTGATTTACAGTAAGATGCCATTCTGCAGGACTGAGGATCACTATTTGATAAGCAAGGCATCTGTACTTGGTATTGGAGACAACTTATGGCTAGAACAATATCCTGTTGGAGAATACTCGGAAAAATTGTGAATACTTTCAGGGACTGCATATGACCCAGAGGATTTGTGTTGGAATTGGTCATTCATGTGCAAGATTACCAATCACTTTAACCTGGTGCTACCTCTTTGGCCCCAAACTTGGATATTTAATTTAAAACTTCTTGCCAGAGTTCATTCATGCAAGGATTTGGAGGTGGCAGTGGAGAGTGCAGATCATTGAGAAAGAGGTATAAGACACAAGGTTTTCTTTTGCAGTTGAAAAGGATAAAAAAATACATGATGATATTTTGAGGGAAGCCTGGGGAAAAAATACCACATGTCTTTCAAAGATCGTAAAACAAAATGTTCCAATGCAGGAAGCCAGGCAATACCCTCATGAAACTGCTGAAGGAACTAATACAGATCTGAGCCTGTACATGCTAAAGGGAAAGGGGAGAATGAATGACTATGGCACAGGACTCGCGGTGTAGAGACCAGAGCTAACTCCCAGAGTTGCCATGGTATGTCACAGCATCCCTGTGCCCGAGTTTCTTGGTCTACCTCAAGAATCCAAGACAAACAAGATAATCAAGAAGATTGGATTCTGAGCATCTTCCCCATTTCTTTTTCTCTTTCTGTCTGTCCTTTTCTGTATTTTTTGAGCCACACCTGGAGGTGCTCAGCGCTGACTACTGACTCTGTGGTCAGGGATCACTCCTGGAGGGCCTCATGGGACCATATATGCTGCCTAGTCAAATCCCAGGGTCTGCAGAAGGCAAACCAAGAACCCTGTCCACTGTATTAACAGTCTAGATCCTTCCAATTCTAATATGTGAGCTGTCAGGTACTAGGGAATGCAGAGAGCACTTGATTTTGGCATCAGAAAAGCCTTGTCAGGCACTGCTGTAGGGAAATCAGTTCCTCTATAGGACCCTGAGTTTATAGAAACTGCTTGCTTCTTTGAATATTACAAAAAGCTACTTTGGCACAAAAAGCATTCCACCCTGTGGGTTGTGCTTTCTATTACTTAGAGAACCCACCAATCTAGTATTGAAACATGAGTTAGGGGTGTAGAAATAAGTGAAGCACCCTCTTTCAAATAGTAGCTCCATGTGCTAGAGGGACAGTACAGAGGGGATAGCAATCACCTTGTACACTGCTGACCCAGGTTCAGTTCTCAGCATCTGAGTCACAGGAACTGATTCTTAGAAACAGAGGCAGGAGTAACCCCTGAGCACTATTGCATGTGGTCCCAAACAAAAAAGCACCAGAAATAATAGATCCTGTTCTTATGGGCTTCCAGGGAGGTGGGTCACACATGTCCAGTTACATAAATGAGGCAGTAAAAGAACAGAGAGACGAATCATCTGCTCCACCCCAAAACTAGGACATAAAACAGATGTGGCTGATGTCACTAGAGCTCACTCTTTCATCCCTTTTACCCCTAACAGGGAAGGGGTTAGGGATTAGCTGTCCCTGATTCCTTTATTTGTATCTGTAACAATGCAAACCTCAAGCCATTGTCTGGTGACTGTGGGCTTCTGACCCTGAGTACTGGTCCTGATCTACCTGTTGGCCCTTTTCAGGTGAACACTGTATCTCCCGCCATTCTCCCGCCTAACAATCACATGTGTTTATCATTCACTATCTAGCTCAAAACTCACAATTAGGAAGCCTTCACCCAATGTACATGTATATATAGATATAGATAAAGATATACGTATAGATATATACACATATATTTATATATTTTCATGATTATTTGTAAAAGGCTTTGAGAAAGCTTATTGAAAGAGATGCAACAGTAGCACCATGAAATATTAATCTAGGGCCATAAAAATGGCTGGAATGCTGAAGGACAGGCTTTCCATGCAGTCAACCTGGGTTTTATACCTGGAACGAAACTGGGAGGGAGTCATGAGAACTTAGATGAGAGCGGCTCTGCACTGACAGGTGAGGACTGAAAGTCACAAACATAACTACATACACACATGTAATTATATATACATATATATGGGGGAGAGAGGGAGATGGAGAGAGAGGGAGAGAGGGAGGGAGGAAGGGAAGGAGAGAGGACAGAGAGGGGGAGAGAGGGAGAGAGAAGAGAGAGAGAATGAAGAGATGCTTTTTCAGCACTATTTCATTTCCCTTAAAACTTTCTCTCCTTGGCCTGCAAACTGGGTGTCAATAAGCATCAGAGAAGGCAACGATGGAATCACTGACTGCTTGTGACTCCTTTGCCTCTGAGGGTCTCTAAATGCACTCACTGCACACTGTCCTTATGTATTGGTTGCTCTTTACAGGCTTGTTTGCTCTACACAGAGCACTCACAGTTGATCCCACAATAAGAGTGAAATTGGAGTGTTTTTATTCCCAAGAAGCACCACCATAATATGAGTGAAGAGATAACTGAGTGTCATTCATTCTCCTCTCTGTTCCCTAGAAAGCACATTGCAGGGGTTGGATAAGATGTGACTCCTTGTTTCAGAGGAGTGCCACCATGTGATGCCTGCACTGCATGTGCATATGGCCACACAATCACAGTCAGCAGCTTTTGAGCCCAGGTTACAGCTTTCCAGTCTGGGCCAGAGTGAAATCACAGGTGGGGATGTCTGCTACGGTGCCGTAATCAGCACTTAATGATTTGGCACAGGCTGTAGAAGACTGTGATGTGGCCAGGGCACTTCGGTGAGGATGGGACTAGCCTGGTCCCTATTTACCCACAAGCACAAAGGCAGCTTACCTTACTGAATCAATGATGGTGTCTATATATGTTGACTCAAATGCACCTGTAAACTGTAGAGAAGCACAGATTTAAGCACAAGTACAAAGGGGGGATAGGAGGGTCAAATCTGAGACTGTGTATTTGTTTTTACATTAAATTTCTCAAAGCCAGGGCTCAAGTATGTAAATTTACATGGGTCACCACAGTGAATTACTGTTGACCAATGACCACTGGTCGCCTTAGCTCCGGGCCTCTACTGTTTAGCTGGATCTAGGAGAAAACCTTTTTGAGAGTCCGGTTCAGAAAGCTCAGGGTCAGGATATCCCAGAATGGTTCCTCCTAGCTGCTGCTCTTCTTCCATGAGGGGACAAAGTTTCAATCTCCAGCTGAGTCAGCTTTGCCTCTCCCTAAGCTGATCTGCAGATACCAGACTGCTCAGCTCAGCTTTTTATCTGTCACTTGAAAAGTATTTTATCTGTCTCAGATAAAAGTATTTATCTGCCAGATAAAAGCATTTATCTGTCCTTGAAAAGTAGTTTAATAGTGGGTGTGCACTTGGCTCTGGCATGGGTGGCTCAAACTCCTGAATGCCTACAGCTGAAGCGCAGATGCTCCTCGAGGTGCAGGAACAAGGGGAGACCCACGATCCCAGGAAGGGACCTCGGCAACTCAGAAGCACTGAATCCAGGGTCCTGAAGACAGTGGCCTGCACCCACCAGTGAGGGTGAATTTCCTTATTTGCACAATGGCACCTCTGTTTGGGGGTGTTTCCTTTGGATAACAGCTCTACACTCTACATCTCAGTTCAGGAAGGAAGAAGACTTAGAGAAGAACCTTGAGAAATACTTACGAACTGAGAAATGTTCGAATGCAAATTTTTATAAGCCTCAGATTGCTTATTTTCAAACTCATTTGTGTAGGATTCATTCATTCTAAATGTCCCAGGGAAATTTTTGCCTGAAATGTAAGCAAAATGTTTCTTGTACTATTTAATATTGAAGCACATTTACATTGTTGAAAACTTAGATATTTCAAAATTCTACACTTTATATGATGAAACTACAAGAAAGCTAGAAATACTAAAACTGTTACCCTGAAACATGTCCAATTTAATATACACTTTCTCATGTCCATCCCTATTATCCCCATTCTTGTTTTACCATGGAAGGTTTATATTATTATAATTCCAAATTACTACATCTTTCTATTACTAAAATTTATTACTACTTTACAGTTTCCAAATCCTTGCACAGTCTCCAAATTGTAAGTTTTTAGAAAGACTGAGTTTTTTCTATGAAGCTTGTTCTCTTCACAAGTGCACTCATTTTGTTGCTAGACTTTAAACTTCTAATTTCTTGTTATTTTTGTTCATTTGTTCATTAATTTGTTTCAGGGTCACAGCTGGTGGGGCTCAGGGTTTACTCCAGGCTCAACTCTCAGGAGTCATTCCTAGAAGAAGCAGGACTATTTGGGATGCTGGGGATCAAACTCCTGTAAATACAATGCAAGGTAAACGCCCTACACACTGAACCATCTTTCAGCGCCCTCAACTTTTCATTGTTTTAAAGGAAAATTCCTGAAAAGGTCATAGGGCACACTTTCCAGTACAGTCCACTGGGGTTATCTATTGAGAGTGATGAAATGAAACGATGACTGGCAAGGAATGAGCACTCTGGGGCTTCTGTCACAGCTCCCAAGTCTAGGACCAATACTCTGGACTTGGTTCCTAAAAATTATCTGACTGGCACAGGGGTGTTTCACATTCAGGACACAGAGAGGAATTTATAAGGCCTTGTTTCTTCATGTTGCCCAGATGATCTTTAGAATGCTTGGCCAGGGTGTGTTCATTTGCTCTGGAGGACCTTGTATAAAACTGAGGGTCCAGTAAGTACTTGAAAGCTAGTCTCTGCTGTGATGGGTGTAGCTAGAAAATCCTGTGACAGGCAGCTGTGGCAAGAGGCTCTAGGCCTGCCTACTCACATGGTCTTGGTAGATGACCACACATGGACACTATCCCCAGAAACCATATATCTTTGTATTTTCTCAGTTCCTGAACTTTTTCTTTTCTGGTGGGAACTGTGTGTGCTCAGGACTGTCTCCTGGCTATGTGCTCAGACATCTCTCCTGCTGGATCTCAGGGGAGTATATGGAACATAGGGTATTGAAACAGGTTGGCCTTAGGCTATGTAAGTGGTCGACAAACTTTACTATTTTCAGACCCCATCACTGTACATTGTTAGGTGTTTAGACATCTCATTTAGTACTCTTGTCAACATACTCAGGAATAGGGAAAGGGAAGAGACACAGGATCCCAGGCCTTTGGGCCTTGCTTTTCCTTCTGACTGGGTCTGTTTCCTCCCTACCTGGGTACACTATAGGTAGAGACAGGAGCCTGCTCTTTGCTCGTCTGTTCTTGCTGCCTTCAAATTTTCCTGTGCACCAAACCCTAGGAGCTTTATTATTGTTTGCTTTTAAAAATTGTTTGTTCCAATTTTGTATTAACCCCAACAGGACTTATAACTCACTTTTTGTCCAGTGACCACTCTTGTAGGGAACCATCTTTTGTTTTTGTAGATAAGGTTTTGTTATAACAAGCCAGATGCATTCACACACATATGTATGCATATATTATAGGTTAATCTGACAGCAGGAACTAGAGGCAACTAAGACCTTATAGTATCCTAAACAAAATATTTACTACTTGTCCTTTTTAAAAAATTGAATCACCATGAGATACACAGCTACAAAGCTGTTCATGATCAAGTTTCAGTCACACAATGTCCCAAAATCTATCCCTCCACCAGTGTACATGTACACCAACTGCCTTCTCCCCAAATATGCGAGGTAGTCTTGCAACCATGGACCAGTCCTCGCAGCCTATGATCCTACTGTCTATTGGTATTAGTCTCATACTTTGCTTTATTTTTTTTTTGCTTTTTGGGTCACACCCGGTGATGCTCAGGGGTTACTCCTGGCTCTGCACTCAGAAATCACTCCTGGCGGTGCTCGGGGACCATATGGGATGCCAGGGATCGAACCCGGGCTGGCATGGGCCGGCCGCGTGCAAAGGCAAATGGCCTACAGGCTTTTTTTATATCCCACAAATGAAATAAGAGCAATCATTTTTATGTCTTTCCCTCTACTTCTGACATATCTCACAGCATGATATGATCCATGTCCATCTATTTATAAGCAAATTCTATGACTTTGTTTTTCCTAACAGCTGCATATTATTCCACTGTGTGGTTGCACCGTAGTTTCTTTAACAATCTTCTGTTCTAGGCCACATGGATTATTTTCATATTCTGCTTATTGTTAATAGTGCTGCAATGAACACAGAAATGCAGATAGCATTTCTGCTGTTTGTTTTTGTGCTCCTGGGGTATATTTCCAGAAGTGGTTTGTATTACTGGGCCAAATGGAAGCTCATTTTCTCAGTCAATGTTGATTTCCTTTGGATTCCACAGCCCAAGTTCTACAAATCACCTCAATTTCCAAACTGTGAACTGCCATCACTATAACCTCAATTTTGTTCATTATGATTTAATAAAATGTCAGGGGAGGAGTGAACACTTTTCCACAGAACAGGTGCTCTACAGAAAACCCTCCAGTTTTTCTAGAATTTCAGAGTTAGATCCTAGAATGTTTGATTCAGGTCTTGTACAATCAAGAACTTTTGTGAAATCTTGAAGATAAAAGGTGCTGGGAATTATAAACAAACAAGTCTATTCTATATCTTAATAAGAAAATGAATTTTGACACACTGGGTTAGGTACCATAAACATTTAAATAAACATTTAAGAGTTCAAAATAGGTGTCTTGGAGAAGAAAATATGAGGACAAGTAAAGAATGAGGATACTGAGAAGTGGAGTCTGGCCCTGAGGATGTCAGGGGGTGGGCTGCTTGTCTTGCAAGTGACTGACCTCAATTTTATTCCAATACCACATGTGTCTGGTTTCCCAGTCCCACCAAGAGTGAGACACCACTGACTGCAGCCCAAACCTCTTCAAAAACTTAAAAGGAAAGGGAAGGAGACTGGTGTAAAATACATGAAAAATTCCAGTATGTTTCTGATCCCAGCCATATCAGGGTGCCTGGGAACCTGCTTCATTAAACTTTTACAGGTTGGCCCTGTCAGGTTGCCTAAGAGATGAAGCAGGTCAATTGAGTGTTGCAGAGGGTGAACAGCATTGACAGTGTCCATTTATTCATGCCCCTTTGTGCCCAGGGTCCTGAGCACACTGAGCATGTGAACTGTTTGACCAACAGGATTGAAGTTGGACATGACATAAACAGACCTTAGAAACACCTGTGAATGCAAACTCCCTCTCTGGCAGCCTAGGAAATCCTTTTGCACTAGCATGCTGGAGCATGTAGGATGTTGTGGAGCAGAGATTAAACCATCCAGCTGTGCCTTCTTGGGTTCAGTCAGCCCCAGTTGTCCCACCCTCTACCCAGGACAGAGTCTCAAGGGAGTCCAATAGAGTGTAGCCTAAACTAGACAGCAGGACTACCTGGATGAGCCCTGTCCAACTTCTGGCACAGAGAATTATGGGACTGCAATACAGATGATTGGAAAGTTGCACATGTGGTAGTGGTCTGTGACACAGTCCACCCCCTCTCTAGATTTATGTATAAAAGGATAGGGAACAATTCAAGATAAAGCTTTATATTTCAAGTGGAAAGTTATAGCTTGGTGTTTGTCCAATGGTTCTTCTTCTTTTACCATTTCCTGTACAGACTCTCTCTTCCCAGATGACCTTCCTAGATGGTATAACAAATAGCTGGTTTGATACCGAATTGATGTTCAGAAATGTGGAAAAGTTCATAGAGAGAGAGAGAGAGAGAGAGAGAAAGAGAAAGAGAGAAAAGGGAGGAAGCAGTTTTGAAGACATTTGTGCATTTGGTCATCTACTCCTTATATAGTCTCTCGCTCACTTGGGATAGAGAAGTTAACAGAATGGTAGGCAGACTAGAAAAAGTTATTCAATACTTACTGTCAGAATCTGAAAACCTGTCTTGTCCCACAAATGCTTTGTCAACTTGTGTAGCCACTTGAAAGTCTAGTACTGCTGTTCCTTTTTTGAACATGTATATGACAGTCACATAAATCATCTCTCCATTGAGCACTCCTGATTGTGGTGAATTAGATGGGCTAAAAAGTGAAACATCAGTTGGTGATGAATAGAGCAATCAACCAATAGGTCTTCAATCTGACCTAGAATCCTACATCGCCCAGCTCTAGTCCTGACCTAGCATCATGTTTCCTCCTTAAGGACCTACTTTTGGAATTACAGTAAGATGCCATTTTGTAAGACCGAGGATCACTATTTGATAAGCAAGGCATCTGTACTTGGTAGAACAATATCCTTTTGGAGAATACCTGGAAAATTGTGAATACTTTCAGGGACCACATAAGACCCAGAGGATTTGTGTTGGAATTGGTCATTCATGTGTAAGACCACCAATCATTTAAACCTCATGCTACCTTTTTGACCTCAAACTTGGATATTTAATTTAAAATTTCTTGCCACAGTTCATTCATGCAAGGATTTGGAGGTGGCAGTGGAGACTGCAGAACATTGAGAAAGGGGTACAAGACACAAAGTTTTCAAACATTCCTGAAGTTTGTATGGAATAGCTAAAGCAATCCTTAGGAAAAAGAAGATGGGAGGCATCACCTTTCCCAACTTCAAACTGTACTACAAAGCAGTAGTAATTAAAACAGCATGGTATTCATGGTGGTATAATAAAATATTTTTTAAAAAAGCATGGTATTGGAATGAAAACAGACCTGTGGACCTCTGGAATAGAGTTGAGTATCCTGACAACAAGTCTCAAACACAGGATCATTTAATCTTTGATATAGGAGCAAAAAGTGCCAAATGGAGCAAGGAAATCCTCTTCAACAAGTAATGCTGCGAAAACTGGACAGCTACATGTAAAAAATGAATTTGGATCTCTGTCTAACACCATGCACAAAAATCAGATCAAAATGGATTCAAGATCTCAATATCAGACCTGAATCCATAAAGTACATTGATGAAAACATAGGGAAAAGCTTTCACAACATTGAAGCTAATGGCATCTTCAAAGATGAAACACCACTAACAAAGCAACTAGAAGCAAAGATAAACATATGGGACTACACGAAACTTAAAAGCTTCTGCACCTCAAAAGAAACAGTGACCAAGATACAAAAGACAGTCCACAGAATGGGAAAGAATATTCACCCAATACCCATCTGATAAGGGATTAATATCCAGGATATATCGAGCACTGGTAGAACTTTACAAGAAAAAAAGCCAACCCCATCAAAAATGGGGAGAAAGAATGGACAGAAACTTTGACAAGGAAGAAATTCAAATGGCCAAAGGGCATATAAAAATGAAAAAGCACCTTAAACAAAGGAAGGAATCACATATGCTGCCCAGCCCATGCGCTCTTGAGCCCAGGTGGCTGAGCACATGTGATACCTGAGCATGTGTGGCCCTTCATCTCCCCTCTTGAAATGTGTACTCTCTCTTCCTCTTCATGGTCCCCAAACTAAAATCTAAATATGTATATATGTGTGTATATATATGTATATATAGAGAGAGGGGGGAGAAGATACATGATCTACACAATACACTTTACCTTAAAGCTTTCCCTCTTTGACATGCAAACTGGGAGTTAATATGCATCAGAGAAGGCAAAGATGGAATCACTAACTTCCTGTGTATCCTTGGCCTCTGAGGGTCCCTACATATATCCACTGACTTCCATATTGTTGCTCTACACAAGTTTGTTTGAACTGGATAGAGAGCTCACTGTTGGCCACAAATAGTCATGAATAGAACTGTGGTCTTGTTTCCTTGCTACCTCCACCCAAACATGAAGGGAGAGATAAGTGGGCATTTTTCATTCTCTTCTCAGTCCGCAAAAAGGCTCATTGGGGTGAGGCTGATCACTACTTCCCAACTTTGGACAGGCCGTGATGTTGCCAGGACACTCGGGGATGATGGGAATAGCCCAACCCCTATGACCCCATCAGCCCAAAGACAGCTTACCTTACTGTACCAATGATGGTGTCTAAATATCCAGGTAGAGACTCAAATGCTTTTGTAAACTGTAGAGAAGCACGGATTTAATCACAATCACAAAGTGAGGTGGGGAACCTGATACTATATGATTTTTACATTAAATACATGAATTATAGACCTCATTCCCATGACCTGAAGGAATGGTTTGAGGCTCTTAGAGTTCCTAGTGTGAAAAGATGCCCTTGTGCTGCTCTAGCATGTGACAGGATGTTTGGATATGTTACTGGCGCCTACTAGAGCAAATTGATGAACAACGGAAAACAAGTGATACAAGTGATTCATCCTAGACTCAAGTACGTAAATTTAAATGGTTCACCACAGCAAGTTACTGTTGACTACCCACCACTGAACGCTTTGTCAGCAGGTCCCTAATTTGTAACTGGATACAGCGAACAGCATGCCTGAGCTTCAAATTCAGAAAGTTGAGGGTCAACACATATTGACCCCCCGAGGAATTAATCTTAGATTAATTCCTCCTAGGTGCTGCTGTGTTTCCAAGAGGGGACAAAGTTTCAGTCCCCACCTGAACGAGCACTGTCTCTCCCTAAATAAATCTGTAGGATACCACAGTGCAAGCCCAGTGAGATTTTCACTCTGAGACCATGAAATACAAAATCCCAGCCACTCAGCTTCTGTGTGAGGACAGAGAGAAGATTGTAAAGAATCGTATATTGGTAGAAAGGAACCATTTGTTTCTCTTTTGATTTTGAGTGTTGTGGAGTGGACTGGCAAGGGGCTACTCCCAGCTCAGTTTTCTCAATTTTGCAGCTTCCATGATTCTCGGGGATAAGCAGTGCTGGGATTGTTCCTGGTCCTTCAGCAGTCCAGTCCACTGAGCTTTGTTTCCAGTCTCCAAAAGTAGCAAGTGCTCTAAGACTACAGCAAACAGATATTTGAGCTAATTACAGCAATGCCATTTTGACCTTCAAGGTATGCAAAAAAATTAATGAAATTAAACTATTCAAATATAAAAATTATTTATTTTGCCATTCCTAACTGATGTTAAAATAGATCGAGTGTATCTTGAAGACATTTCTTTGATTTTTTTTGTTGGATTTTGGGGACACGCCAAGTAGTATTCAGAGATTATTTTTACTTCTGTGTTCAGAGGGCACTATAGGGAGGGTTTAGGGCCACAGAAGTTATTTGAGGAGTGAATCAGAGCCCTGGCTAAGGCGGCCTCATAGAAGGCATGTGCCTACAACATCACTCTGGACATATATAGATCTCTTTAAAAAGAGTATTATATTGGGGCTAGACGATAGTATAGTGGGTAGGGCATTTGCCTTGCACTCAACCAACCCAGGTTCAATCCCTAGCATTCCATATTGTTCCTTGAGCACCACCTGGAGTAATTCCTGAGTGCAGAAACAAGAGTAACCCCTAAAGCATTGCTGGCTGTGACTCAAAAAGCAAAATAAAATAAAATAAAGAGTACTATAAATGATGAAGAATTTGAATGTAAAATGAAAGCAAAACAATTTACATTGAATTTGTTCCATACCAATAGAAATATAATCAACTTTTAAACATTGTTACATTGACCTGTCCTTGAAAAGTATTCTAATAGTGAGTCTATACTGGCTCTGATATGGATGGCTCAAACTCATGAATACCTTTGGCTGAGGTATAGATGTTCCTGGAGGTGCAGAAACATGGGGAGACCCACGATCCCAGGGCAGAGGCCTTAGAATCTCAGTAGCACTGAATGCAGGGTACTGAGACAGTGTCTTGCACCCACCAGTGAGGGTAAATTTCTTTACTTGCCCAATGACACCACTGTTTTGAGGTGTTCCCTTGGGATACCAGCTCTACACTCTGCATCTCAGTGCAGGAAGGAAGAAGACTTAAAGACGAAACTTGGAAAATACTTACAAACTGAGAAATGTTCGAATGTAAATTTTTATAAGCCTCAGATTCCTTATCTTCAAACTGAGTAGTGTAGGGTTCTTTCATTCTAAATGTTCCCGGGATATTTTTGCCTGAAATGTAGAAATTTTTTTTCTTGTACTATCAGTGTTGAAGAACATTTCCATTATTTTAAAAACATAAATGAGTTTCAAAATTCTACACTTTATATGATGAAACTACAAGACTGGAAATACTGAAACTGTTACCCTGAAATCCTTTCAGTCTAATATACACATTTCATTTCCAACCTTTTCTCACTGCTCTTGTTTTTCCATGAAAGATTCTACAGTATTATGATTACAAATTACTGAGTCTTTTAAAATTTACTACTACTTAAAGACTTTATTCAAAACCATACATATCCTCCATAACTATCAGTTGGAAAGACTGAGTATATTGCTTTCGTAGTTGTAGTGTACGAAGGTGTATACTCATTTTGTATTGCTAGACTTGAATTTCTAATTTCTTGTTGTTGTTCACTTTTACTTTGGTTCATTTGTTTTAGGCCTCACAACTGGTGGTGCTCAAGGGTTACCCCTGGATCACCCCACAGGAGTCAGTCCATAGGACTATAAGGGATGCCAGGGATTGAATCCCTGCAAGCTGCATGCAAGGCAAGTGCCTTACCCACTCTCTGGCCACTCAACTTTCCATTTTTTAAAAGGTTGCAATAAACATGTTCCAACACAATCCTTTATGGGGTCATCTACTGAGACTAATGAAATGTAACAATTTCATTAGTTATTTAAATTTCATTAGACTGGGAAGGAATAAACACTCTGGGGCCTTTGCCACAGCTCCCAAGCCTGAGGCCAATACTCTATATTTGGTTCCTAAAAATTACCTGAATGGCACAAGGGAATTTTTCCTCATTCAGGACACAGAGAGAAACTTGTTTTTTTAAAAAATTTTTTTATTATACCACCGTGAGCATACAATTACAAAGGTGTTCATAATTGGTTCTTGGTAATACAGTATACCAGCACCCATCCCTCCACCAGTGCCCCATTTCCACCACCAATGTACCCTACCCCTCCCGCCTCACCCCCATGCTGCCTTAATAGCAGGTACCCCAGTTTCCTCTCTTTCTCTCTCTGTCTCTCTCTCTCTCTGTCTCTGCATCTCTCTCCCTCTTCTTTTACACATTGTGGCTAGCCCTGCAGATATTTAGAGTTTATCACTTAAGTCTCTTTGTGTATATTCAATGGTGAGTTTTAATCTGCCATTACCATTTCCCACATTTAGTAAAACACTGGTATCTATTTATGTCCGATTAATGAATGCAGTCATTCTATATCTGTCCTTTTCCTTCTGACTAATTTCACTCAGCATGATAGTCTCCATGTCCATCCATTTGCAGGTAAATTTCATAATTTCATCTTTTCTGACAGCCACATAGTATTCCATAGTGTAGATGAACCACAGTTTCTTTAGCCAGTCCTCTATGCTTGGGCATTTAGGTTGTTTCCAGATTCTAGCTATAGTGAATAGCGCAGAGATGAATAAAGAAGTACAGATAGTGTTTCTGCTATGTGTTTTTCGGTCTCTCGGGTATATTCCCAGGAGTGCTGTTGCTGGATCAAATAGGAGCTCAATATCTAGTTTTTGGAGGAATGCCCATATTGTTTTCCAAAAGGGCTGGACCAGTCGGCACTCCCACCAACAGTGGATGAGAGTCCCCTTTTCCCCACATCCACGCCAGTACCGGTTGTTCTTGCTGTTTTGGATGTGTGCCAGTCACAGAGAGAAACTTGTAAGGCCTTGGCTCTTCATGGTGCCCAGCTGGGTCATGGAAAATATTTTTAGCAAAGGGCGTGTCTATTTGTGCTGGGGACCCACATCTGTGATAGCTGGTCTAGTAGGTTCCTGAGAGTGGGGCTGTGCTGAGATCGGTGTAATTAACAAATCCTGTGACTGGAAACTGAGCAAGAGGCTCCAGGACTGCCTGCTCACATGGTCCTGGTAGATCACCGTGCTTGGACAGATTCCCTGGGAAACACATGTCTTCGTATCTTTTTTAGCTCCTAAATGTTTTCTTTTTGTCAAGAACTAGATGTGCTCAAGAATTTCTCTTCGCTCAGCACTGAGAGATTACTCGTCTGGAGCTCAGGGGAACATCTGGAATGTAGGAGATTGCGTCACAACAGTCTGTTTGGTGACATGACCTAGCTAGCTTGGTATCTTTGCTGGTAAAGCTACTTACAGTTCTTAAACTATTTAACATGTCTTTAAACCAGAGGTCATGCTAATGAGATCTCTTCTGTGTAAACACCAATGAAGGGTATGGCAATTACAGAAGTCATTTTGACTAAATTGATAATTTTTGGAATATTATTATAATCTCTACTATGATTTCAATGCCATCAAGATTTGGCATAATTCCTATTTTTATACCCACTGGTCCAAACTTTCTAGTTTGTCCTCAGGTAAGCGAGCAGGAGCATGACTTTCAGTAAAAGAGGACAGGACACTCAGAGTTTCCCTGGTGCCGAATAGAAATAAGAAGAAACTTGTGGGTGCCATGTAGATTGCATGAAGTCCATCAAATTAAGATGAGATTCTCTCCATGAATATACATCCATTAAGATGTACTTTTCTATACCAGCCTCCCCCACCTCTCTTCAGTGTTTTGACATAAGAGATAAAATCAGGGGAAGGGTCTAGATCCTGGCATTATCATTTGTTTAGACCTGAAACAAACATGTGGCAACACCTAACTTATCCACCTAAAAACTGATCAGGGACTGACTTGGGGGAGAGTCATTCACTTTGGTGGGACACCTGGGTCCAGGTGCATGGTTTGAGTTCTGAACAACCTTGAGATCTGGGGAATCCCATGATCTTGGATTGTAGTAGCAGAGCTTGTTTTCACTTGATCACTTAATCACTTGACATCCCGTTATTCATCGATTTGCTCAAGCGGGTGCCAATAATACTTCCATTTGACCCTATCATGTGCCAGTGTAGCCCAATGGCATCTGCTTGCTTCAGGAATAAGAAGATCCTCAAACTTCTCATTCAGGGTCTTGACGAAGAAGTCTGACCATTTTGTAGGTGGGCGGCCACATGATCTTTTGACGTCCCGTGGGGTCCAGTTGGTAACAGCTCTAGTCCAGCGGTCGTCTCCAAATTGCAGCTTGTTTTATTATTAGTAACTAGTAAGGGCTTTTAGAACTGAGCCGACTCATGGTTTGTACATCTGATGCAAGTCCTTAAACGGGAACTCAGTCCCCAATATTGTTGGGGACCCCTACAGCTCCCGATAACTGTCTTGTGCTAGGTAAGTGACTAATCCACTTTACTATTGCTCAGACCCAACATTGTACATTTAGAGGCTTGGACAGCTGTCATTAGGTCCCCATGGATACATGCTCTGAAATGGAAAGGGAAGGGACACAGGCCCCCTAGATCTTCAGGCCTCACTCCTTCTTCTGCCCTGGTCTGTTTCCCAAGTGCAGGGTGCCCCAAGGACAGTGGCAGAAGCCTGCTCTCAGTTTGGTTGTTTTGTTGCCTCCAAATTTCCCTCCAGCCCAATACTCTGGGAGCTCTATTTTTGCTTGCTATTTTTTTTCCTGTTTTGTTTGTTATGATTTTGGGCTACACCAAGCAGTTTCAGGCCTAAATCCATTCCTTAGATCAGTGATCAGCCTTGGAATTGCTTAGGGGGCAATGTTCTGTTTTTGTACAGAAAAAGTTTTTATTTGGGGGTCACACCCGGCGATGCTCAGGGGTTACTCCTGGCTCTGCACTCAGGAATTCCTCCTGGCGGTGCTCGGGGGACCATATGGGATGCCAGGGATCGAACCTGGGCAGGCATGGGCCAGCCGCGTGCAAGGCAAACGCCCTACCCGCTGGGCTATCGCTCTGGCCCAAGTAGAGAAAATTTTGTTGGTTCAAAGTCAGATGCATTCAGAGATGAGCTGTGGCCCACTCAGCCAGTGTGGGACTGATGAGGGTTCCTGGAAGGGGGGACAGGACCGGGTTCCCCCTGCCTCCGGGTCAGACCCTCAGAGGCCTGAAAACTTCATGCATCACAACTTTAGTGACTTTCAAGGTCCAGACTTCGCAGCTCGGCAGAGACACATCCAAAGAAACAGTTGAGTTTCAAGTCCAAGTATGCAGGACTGGGTGATTGAATCCACCAGGTTTCCTGGGGAACTGAAGTTGGGGCGGCCCTCCTCCAATTCAGTGCCCTCCAGCAAGGCCTGGTGGGCTGGCCCAGAACTGCGACTGGCTGGGACCGTAAATGGGGGTCCCATGAACCACCCCCCACCTTCATCTCAAAAACTAGTATATTCAGCTAACTGGTATCCCATCACATATTCTAGAAACAAAGTATGTGGGCACAAGGTGTGTTCTGGGCAACCACCTCAGTAATTTCCCATACAGTGGACTCAAATGGCACAATGGAGATTTTAGGATCTCCATTGACTTATCTATCATCAGCTTCATCTACCATGTTTAGAAAAGTAGCTCCAACAACCAATATAGAATATATTGTTCTGTGTATGAATAGAAAAGGCTCAAATAGATGTTGAGATAAATGTGAAATAAGTGTTGTCAGTAGCTGTAGTGATGGTGTGTCTGGAATTGTCAGTAGAAAACCACTGCGTTCTGGAAACCCAGAAAGTGAATCCAAGAACAGAAACTGGCCAGACTCCCACACATCTGCCTAGAAAAAAAAGTCATGACCTTATCATTACTGTTCCCTTATATGAACTGTAAGGATCAACGTAATTGATGCTGGCTAAGTGCAGGCATCGGGAGGAGGATGGAGGGTGGGAGGGAAATGCTGGTCTCTGGTTGTTGTGGGGGCACACTGGTGGTGGGATTGGTACTGAATGATGAATCTTTCTAGCAACTATATTGTGAAAAAAGTTTGTACTTTGTAAATCACGGTGTTTAAAATAAATAATTAAAAAAGAAAAAAACCCAAAGTCAGATGCATTCAATTATATAAGAACTCTTTCACATTAGTTAGAGAGCATGTATGAGGGGCAACTAAGACTTTATATTATTCTAAACTTAAAATATTTATTGCTTGACCTTTACTGAGAAAGCTTGATGGCATTTATTTTAGATGGGTTTTGGCAAATGAATGTATCTGCTTCTGCTCGCAATAAGGTTGTCTTCAGAGATGGCCCTGCTGAAGTCAGGGCTCTTAGAGAATTACCTTTGAGTAGCTGTTGGATTTTCTTTGGATTCTAAAGGAGGAGTCTTGGCAGAGGAAAAACTCATAAGGAGGTAGAAAGGAATGAGGATATGAGAAGTAAAGGCTGAGCCCTAAGGACTGTCAGTGGGTAGGGAGCCTGCATTGTGACTGACAGGGGTTTCATTCGGTCACGTGGTTTGTTGGTCCTCCAGTCCCTCCAACAGTGTGGTACTACCAGCTGTAGTCCAAACCTTTTTTCAAAATATTAAAAGGAATGGAGGAAATGGGTGTCGAATGCCACAAAAATTCCAAAATATAGTGTGCAGACAATAGCCCTGAGATTGACTTTGGGTCCTGGGAACCAGCTTCATAAGCTCCTCCAGAGCTGGCCCTGTCAAGCCATGTGAGAGATGAAGCAGGTCTGCTGAATGTCGAGGAGGGGAACAGCTCTCACAATGTCTATTTGTTCATGTGCCTGTGTACCCGAGGGTCCTGTGCACTGCTCCTGAATATGTGAGTTGTTGACAATAGGGAACTGCCATGCTGCTCTTGAGCGTGTGAACTGTTTGATCAATGTTGAATATGACATAAGAAGACCTGAGAAACACCTGTGAATCAAAACTCCCTGTTTTGTTCTTGGGAAACCCTTTTGCACTAGCATGCTGGAGCATGTAGGGTGGCGTGGAGCAGAGAAACACCACCCAACTGTGCCTTCTTGGGCTCAGTCAGCCCCACTTGGTCCATCCAGCACCCAGGGCCAGAGGCTCAAGGGAGTCCACTAGAAAATAGCATAAATTAGACCAGCAGGACTTCCTGACAGAGCCCTGTCCAAATTCTGGCCATAGAATGATGGGGTTGCAACACAGAGAAGGTTGGAAAGCCACACATTTGGGGGTGGTGTGTGACACAGTCCACCCCAAAATACATCTCCTCTCTGAGTTTGTATTTGAAAGCATGGAGAATCACTTGAGGTAAAGCTTTCTACACTCACATGGAAAGCTATATTTTGGTTTTGATCTCACAGTGCTCTTTTCTTCACCATTCTCTGGAAAGATTCTTCTTCCCAGATGATCATACTAGATGGTGGAACAAATGGGTCAGTTTATGCTGAGTCAATGGCTGGAAAGTAGCAAAAGTTCATTGAGAGGGAAAAGGGAGAAGCAGTTTTGAAGACATATGTGGATTTGGTCATTCACTCCTTTATACAGTGTTCTGATCACTTGGATGGAGCAGTTTACAGAATGGTAGGCAGGCTTGCAAAAATTATTTAACACTTACTGTTAGGGTCTGAAAACCTGTCTTGTCCCACAAATGCTTTGTCAACTTGTGCAGCCACTTGAAGGTCTATTATTGCTGTTCCGTGTTTGAAAATATATAAGACAGTCACATAAATCATTTCTCCATTGAGCACTGAAGATTGTGGTGAATTAGATGGGCTAAAAGTGAAACATCAGTTGGTGATGAATAGAGCGATCAACCGACAGGTCTTCAATCTGACCTAGAATCCCAAAGTGCCCAATTCTAGTCCTGACCCAGAGGACTGTTTCCACCTTGGGGACCCACTTTTTAAGTTGCAGTAAGATGGCAGTTGACTAGGCTCAAGATCACTATTAGATAAGGTAAGAAGTTATCTGTGCTTGATATTTAGGTCAACCGAGGGCTAGAACAATGTCCTGTTGGAGAATATTTGGGAAAAGAGCGAACCCTTTAGGGACCATCTGTGACAAGAGGATTTAAGGTGGGATTGTTCCTTGTATGCAAAGCCAGAAACCACTTTACCTTGTGCTACCACTTTGGTCTATGAACTTGGAATTTTAATTTAAAATTTCTTGTCAATACATTCATGCAAGTGTTTGCAGGAGGAATGTTGTCTACAAAGCACTGTGAAAAAGAGCCCTTGTTGCTAGCTTTTCTTTCTTTCTCTTTTTTGATGCTAGGTTTTCTTTAGCAGTTGAAAGATAATTAAAAATCCGTAATGTTATAATTTTGTGGGAAGCCTGGGGGAAATGCCATGTCATTGGTTTAAAGATCCCACTAACAGAATGTCCCAATTCAGACAGTATGGCAATAAACTCATTAAACAGCTGAAGTAAACAATGGAGGATCTGTGCCTGTAAAGTGCTAGAAAAGAAGAGGGGAGCACAATTGACTGTGGCATTGGACTTGGGGTGGGGAGACCCAAGATCTAGGCCACAGAGTGACACCTCTGTTTTTGTCTACTCCAAGTTACAGCATCCCTGAATGCAAGTTTCTTTGTCTACCTCAAGAGTTGGATTCTGAGCATCCTCCCATTTCCTTTTCTCTTTTTGTCCCTATCTGGTTTTGAACCACTCAGTGCTTTTCCTCACTCTGTGATCAGGGATCCCTTATGGATGGTCTCTGAGGACAATAACTCATGCTTCAGACTGCACTCCCGAAGGCTTTTGAATGCAAAGTTAGTGCCTTCACTTTATACTTGCTCCTGCTGGACTTTCTGGAATTAGAGAACCCAGCGAACAGAACAGCATTCAACATTTGAGCACCTTTAATCCCATTAGAGCGAACTACTTCAAGGACAAAATTCATGCCAACCATGGGCTCTTTTGCCCATCACACTTGGTGAAGTCCCCATTTTGGAAGAGAAACACAAGCTAGGGGTATTGAAATTAAATGCCAGCATGTTCTTTTAAATCGAGCTCCAGAGGCTGAAGAGATATTACAGAGGTGAGGGTGCCTGTCTTGCACACAGATGATCCAGGTTCAACATCTGGCACCCCATATGATCCCCAGAGCATAAGGGAGTCATGGCTAAGTGCAGATCCAGGAGTAACCCCTGAGTAACGATGCTGGTGACCCCAAACAAAAAAAAGTAACACAAACAGAAGATTTTGACTCCTGCTAGGCTTCCAGTAGCTGCGTCTACAGGAAAAGTTCAGAGAACTTATACTTTTATTCCATCTCACAGCAAAGCCATCCCAATAATAGGACATAAATGCATATGTGGCTGACACCACCAGAGTACACTCTCTCATCTCTAACATGGGAAGTGCTTATTGTCTATGAACTCCAGATTTCATATCTGTAAACAAGGCAACCCTCAAACCACTGTTTACCTCTCACTTTGGGCTTCTTATCATAGTGTTTTGTCCCTCGAGGCTAGCTTTCAGCAGGTGAACGCTTATTCTCCTGCTGCTCTCCTGGCTAACAATCACACGTGACTCTCATTTACTGCCTTGCTCATAACTCACTACAATTAGGAAGCCTTCACTCAATATAAATGCACAAATATGTATATATATATGCTTATAGAGGTACATGTACAACCTTTTAATCTAACTCTACAAAAGATATGACAAAGCTTTATAAAGAGATGCATCAGTAGTGCCATAAAGTGTTAATATAGGGCCAGAAAGTAAACTAGGTATATATAATATATATAATATATATAAACTTATTATATATTATATATATAAAGAGAGTGGGAGGGAGAAGAGATGTTTCTTTTCTCACAATCTCATTTACCTTAAAAGTTTCCCCCCCTTGAGCTGTAAATAGATGTCAATATGTATCAGAGAAGGCCTTGATGGAATCACTAACTGCCTCTGAGGGTCTCTAAACGCACCCACCACACAATATCCTTGTATATCAGTTGCTCTACACATTCTTATTTGGCCTGGACAAAGAGCTCACAGTTGGCCCCCACAATAGACAAGAGTGCATTTGGGGTATTGTTGTTTCCCTACTACACCCCCACCCCAATATGAGTGATGAGAAGACTGAGTGAGTTTCATTATCCTCTTAGTCCCTAGAGGCATGTTGCAGGAGTTGTTTAGTTGTGACTCATTTCAGAGCCAAAGCAAAATGCCTCAGTGTAATGCCCTGCATTGTGTATACATGTGACTGAATAGTGAATAGCCTCTGTTCTCAGGTTATAACCTTACAGTGTCATAGGTGGGTTGTCTGCTGGGTCAAGGCAACACCACTTCCTGACTTGGGACAATCCACGGAGGTCCCTGGAGTTGCTGGGCAATCAAGGGATGATGGTAATATCCCGGTCCCCTATCTATCCACCAGCCAAACCAGCTTACCTTACTGAATCAATGACAGTGTCTATATATCCTGACTCAAATGCACCTGTAAACTGTAGAGAAGCACAGATTTAATCACAAATGCAAAGCAGGTTTAGGAAAGAATCTGGTAGTATGTATATGTTTTTACATAAAATTCATCATTTGGCTCCAGTATGTAAATTTACACAGTTCACCACAGCAAGTTTATGTTTACCAGTTGTCACTTGAAGCCCCACGCTGGCCTTTCTGAGCTTCTGGCTCAGAAAGCTCAGGATCAGGATAACCCAGAATGATTCCTTCTAGGAGCTACTATGTCCCAAGAGGGGACAAAGTTTCAGTTCCCCATTAAACCAGCACTGTTCCTAAGTTGATCAGATATTTCTAACAGAACCAGTCTTTTCCTAAGTTGATCTTCAGATATTACAAAGCTTTCAAGCTCCGTGCATCTCTTTTGCTCTTATACCAATATTATGCAAAGATCCATTCACTTAGCTACTGGTAAAATCAGATCAGACAATAAAGACTGGTGACATGGATAAAAAGGAACCTTTTCATTTTCTCTTTGGGCTTTGAGAGTTATGGAGTGGACTGGCAAGAGGCTATGCCCGGTTCTCAGTTTCACAGCTTCCACAATTCTCTGTGGACAAGCAGTGCTGGGGTTGACCCCAGACCCTCTGCAGTCCAGTCCACTGCATTGTAACCAGCCCCCAAAAGTACCAAGTGCTCTCAAAGTACATCAAAGGTTTTTTTAGCTCATTAAGCAAAACCATTTTTATCTTAAGACATGTCAATAACTAATCTCACAGTGGCAGAAAAATACCTAACTGACGTTAAAACAGATGGAGCATTTAGTATGGTCATTTTTCAAAAATTTTGTTTTGGTTTTGAGTTTCAGGATCACATCAAGTAGTGCTCAAGGCTTAAATCTGCTTCTGTGCTCTGGGTTCACTAGAGGGAGGGATGGTGGACCAGAAGTGATGCTGGGGATTATTGCAGAGCCATGGCTAAAGTGGCTGCACAGAAGGCAAGTGACTTATGTCCTATAGCATCACTCTGGACATATGCAGACCATAAAAAGAGGACTATAGGCAAAGGAAAATTTGAATGTAAAAAGGAAGAAGAAAACTTTACAGTATATATGCTGTACACCAGTAGGGAAATAATTATCTTTTAAACGTTGTTATACTTATATGCCCTGGAAAAGTATTTTAATAGAGAGTGTACACTTGGCATGGGTGATTCAAACTCATGAAGACTTATGGTTGAGGTTCAGATGTTCCTCGAGGTGGAGGAATATGGGGGACTCACGATCCCAGCAAGAGGCCTCAGAAACTCAGAATAGCTGAACCCAGGGAACTGGAGACAGTAGCTTGTACCCACCAGTGAGGGTGAATTTCCTTATCTGAATAATGGCACTGCTGTTTTGGGGTGTGCCCTTGGGATACCAGCTCTGCATCCTGCATCTCAGAGTAAGAAGGAAGAAGACTTAGAGAAGAAACTTGGTTAATACTTACAAACTGATAAATGGTCGAGTGCAAATTTTTATAAGCCTCAGATTGCTTATTTTCAAACTCAGCTGTGTAGGGCTCTTTCATTCTAAATGTTCCAGGGAATTTTTTACCTGAAATGTAAGAAAAGTATTTCTTTTACTAGTTAAAGTTGAAGATCATTTCTATTATTTTTCATATTTTAAAAATCTAATTTTTATATGATAAAACTATAAAAAACTGTAAATACTAAAAATGTTATGCTTAAACCCATCCAATCTAATATACACATTTTCATTTATATCCATTTCTTCCTGCTATTTTTCTGTGGAAAGTTTTTCTGTGGAAGGTTTACATTATTATGATTCCAAATTACCATCAGTCTTTTAAAATTTATTACTCACTAAGCATGGTGTCAAATCCTTACACACTTATCATAACTATCAGTTGGAAAGGCTGAATATATTCTAAGAAACTAGTTCTCTTCACACGTGTACTCATTTTGAATTTCTAGACTTTGAAATTCTAATTTATTAATGTTATTTTTTGTTCATTTGTTCACTTGTTTTAGGTTATGCTCAGCAATTACTCCTGGGTCAGCTCTTAGGAGTAATTCTTGACAGATGCAGAGGACGATTAGGGACATGGGGGGGATTGAATGCCATAAGCAGCAGGCAAAGCAAGTATCCTACCCACTGGACTATCTCTTTGGCCCCTCAGATTTTCAAAGCTTTAAAGTTAAGAAAAAAATTGAAAAGATCACAGTCCATCCAGCACAGTACATTGGGGTCATCTCCTAAGCCTGAGACTGTTGAAACAAAATGATGACTGGGGAGGAACGAACACTCTGAGGCCTTCTGCAGACCTGCCATGATGAAGAACAATCTCTGTACTTGGTTCCTAAAACTTACCCAATTGGTACAAGGGAATGTTTCATATTCAGGACACAAAGAGGACACTATAAGGACATGGCTCTTCACGGTGCCCACCCAAGCATGGAAAAAGTGTTCAACCCAAGGGTGTGTTCACCTATGCTGGAAGCCCACATCTAAAACAGAGAGTCCCTTAGGTCCCTGACTTGATGGTTGGAGAGAAGTGAAATTTCAGTGAGAGAGGAAAGGGAGCAAGAAGTTTTGAAGACATCTTTGGATTTATTCACTCTTTATAGAGTCTCCCCCTCACATGGGATGGTAAGCAGGCTTGCAATAATTATTTATTTTATTTTATTTTTATTTTTTTGCTTTTTGGGTCACACCCGGCTATGCTCAGGGGTTTCTCCTGGCTCTGCACTCAGGAATTACTCCTGGCGGTGCTCGGGGACCATATGGGATGCCGGGATCGAACCCGGCCGGCACAGGCCAGCCGCGTGCAAGGCAAACACCCTACCCGCTGGGCTATCGCTCGGGCCCAAATTATTTAATACTTACTGTTAGCGTCTGTAAACTTTACTTGTCCCCCAAAATGCATTGTTAACTTTTACAGCTACTTCTTCTTCTGTAATTGGTGTGTCTTTATTGAAAATGTATACTACTGTCACATAAATTATATCCCCATTGAACAGGTTAGTTCTTGGTGAATTAGATGGGCTAAAAGTGAAAAAAAAAAAAAAAAAAAGGCATCACTTGTTGATGAATCGATGGGCCAACAGACACATCTCAAACTTGCTCAGAGTCCCTAATCTGGGCCCAGCTCTAGTTCTGACCCATGTTCTTTTTTTATTTTATATATTTTTTTGCTTTTTTTGGTCACACCCGGAAATGCTCAGGGGTTTCTCCTGGCTCTGCACTCAGGAATTACTCCTGGCGGTGCTCGGGGACCATATAGGATGCCGGGATGGAACCTGGGCGGCATGGGCTGGCCGTGTGCAAAGCAAACGCCCTAGCCGCTGGGCTATAGCTCTGGCCTCTGACCTCTTGTTCTGTCTCCACCTTGGGGTCTACTTTTGTATTAAAGTAAAATGGCATTTTCCAAGGTTGAAGATCACTATTTTCTAAGCAAGAAATCTGTACTTGATATTCAAGCCAATTCAGGGATAGAACAACGTGCTGTGGGAGAATAATTAGAAAAAATATAAACACTTTGGGGACCATCTGTGACACAGATTATTAGGGTTGGGATTAGTTATTATGTGCAAGGCCACTAACAACTTTAACTTTTGTACAACCACTTTGGCTCCTGAACTTGGAATTTTAATTGAAAAATTTCTAGCCATGACTCATTCAGGCAAGAACCTGGAGGTGGCAGTGGAGTCTGAAGAGCACTGACAAAGGAGTACTTTATACAGGTTTTCAGTATCAGCTGAAAAATGATCAAAAATCCATTATGATATAATTTTGTTGGGGAGCCTGAGGAGAAATACCATCTGTCATTCATTCAAAGATTGTACTAGCAGAACGGAACAATTCAGGCTCCAAGGCAATGTGTTCATGGAACAGCTGAAACAATGAAGGGATTGTACATAAGTGCTATTAGAACAGGGGAGCATGAATAACTGTAGCATTGGACTTGGGGTGAAGAGACCTTAGGCTTATTCCCCAGAGTGCCACTATCTATTTTTGTCTACCCCCAAGTCACAGCATTGCTGAGCCTGAGTTTCTTTGTCTAGCTCGGGAGTTAGATTCTGAGGATACGCCTTATTTTTATACATCTGTCTGTGACTTTTGAGCCACACCTGGAGGTACTCAGTGCTGACTCCTGGCTCTGTGGTCAGGGATCACTCCTGTAGTGTCACACGGAACCAAATATTGTGCCTCAGACTGAATCTGAGGTCTGTTGAATGCAAAGCTAATGCTCTTGCTGCTGTATTATTGCTTTAGCCTTGAACATTCCAATTTTAACACTTGGGCTCTCAGGAATTGGGGAATCCAGTCAGAGAGAGCATTTGACTTTGATGTCACAAGAGCCTTGACATTTTTCAATGATAGAGAAAAATAGTTACCCTCAAGGCTCTTGGTGAACCCCCAGTTTGGAAGAGAAACACAACTTAGGGGTGGTGAAACTAAGTGCCAGCATCTTCTTTCAAATGGTAACTCCAGAGCTGGACAAGCAGTGTGTAGGGTAGGGCACTTGCCTAGAATGTGGCTAACCCAGTTTCAATCCCTGGCACACCATATGATCCCCAGAGCCTGCAAGGGGTCATTCCTGAGCCCAGAGCCAGGAAGTCTAAGCACTGCAGAAACAAAAAGCCCACAAGGAGAAGATCTTGTCCTCCTCCCAAGCTTCCAGGGTGGTGGGTCACACATTTCCTGTTACACTGATGAGGCAGTAAAAGTTCAGAGAGGGTAAACTTCTGCTCCACCTTGCAGCAAGGTGTCCTAAGACTAGGACGTAAAAACAGATGTGACTGATGGCACCAGAGCTCACTCTTCAGTCCCAGACATGGGAAGTGGGAAGTCCTTTGTCATCCACGAATCCAGATTTCATATCTGGAAACATACAACCCTCAAGCCACTGTTTACTGTTCACTTCGAGCTTCTAGTCCACGTTTTTTGTCCTAGTATCTCTATTGGTGTTTAGCAGGTGAACACCTATTCACCTACTACTCTTTGCCTAACAATCACATGTGTCTCTCGCTCACTGACTGGCTTAAAACTAACCGCAATGAGGATGCCTTCACTCAATGCACAAGTATAAATATGTATTGTTAGAGGTGCATACATACACATACATGTATATATACATATTTTCATTTTATTCTTCAAAATATTTGTCAAATCTTTAAAAAAGGAGGTACACCAGTAGCACCATAAATTATTAGTACAGAGTCAGAAATGAAACTTGGCATTCTGAGACACATGCTTCCATTCAGCAGGCCAGGGCCCATCCCTGGATCTGGGAGGTGCCCAATGAGGACTCAAACATACATATACAGGTATGTATACATATATGCACCTATACATGTATATATATGCATATATAGAGAGATGCTTAGATCAAATCCCATTTACCTTAAAATTTTCCCTCTTTGAGATGCGAATTGGGTGTCAATATGCATCAGAGAAGGCCAAGATGGAATCACAACTTTTCGTGAATTCTTTTGTGAATCCTTTGTCTCTGAGGGTCTTGAAATGCACCCACTGAACTGTCCTTGCATACTGATTGCTCTACACATGCTTTTTTGTACTAGACAAAAAGCTCACAGTAGCTAGGAGTGCAGTTTGGGTGTTCTTGTTTCCTACTACCCTCACCCCAATATAAGGGAAAAATAACTTGGCATCTCTCTTTCTCCTCCAAGTACCTGAGAAGGCACATTGTAGGAGTTGGTCAGTTGTGACTCCTTGTTTCAGAGCTAGAGCAAAGTGCCCCAATGTAATGCTCTGCATTGTGTGTGCATGCAGCTGAACAGCCAACCAAAGAAAGCATCCTCTGCCCCCGGATTACAGTCTTCTTGTCTGGACCAATGTGACATCAGAGGTGGGGGCTCTCTGCTGGGCTGAGGCTGACCACCACTTCCTGACTTGGAATAGGTCATGGAGGTCCAACTGTTGCCATGGTGCTAGGGTGATGATGGGAATCGCCCAGTCCCCTATGTATCCGCCAGCCCAAAGCCAGCTTACCTTACAGTATGAATGATGGTGTCTATATATCCAGACACAAATACATCTGCAAACTGTAGAAAAGCACAGATTTAATAAGAACTCCATATCTGGTAGGGACAGATGCTCTGTCTAGTTTTTAACATTAAATACATCTTTTGCTCATGTATATAAATTTAAATGGTTCACTAAAACAAGTTGCTGTTGACCAGAGGCCAGGTGAGAGACCTCATACATAAGCTGAGAAAAACTGAACCCAGAGGTCTGGGAACATTGGCATGCAACTGCCAGTGAGGGTGAATTTTCTTAGTTGCACAATGGCACTCTGTTTTGGGGGTGCACCCCTGGAGTTGATCAGAATTCCTTGTAAAGACCCTGAAGGAACGGTTTGAGGCTCTTCATATTCCTGAATCAACCAGATGCCATTGGGCTACAATGGCACGTGATAGGGTCCAATGGAAATGTTACTGGCACCCGCTGGAGCAAATCAATGAATAACGGGATTCAAGTGATCAAATGACCCTTGGAGTACCAGCTCTGCACTCTATATCTCAGTGTAAGAAGGAAGAAGACTTAGAGAAGCTTGGAAAATACTTACGAACTTGTTGATGGTCAAATGTAATGTTTTATAAGCATCAGATTCCTTATTTTCCAATTGAGCTGTATATGAATGTTTCATTCTAAATGTTCCAGGAAATTCTTTGCCTGAAATGTAAGCAAAATGTTTCTGTACTATTTAATATTGAAAATCACTTACATTATTTTGAAAGTATAAATCATTTTTCAAAATTCTAAACTTCATATAAAAATAAAATTAGAAGAAGATTGGAAATACTAAAAAATTACTCTGAATCCCATCCAGTCTAATATACTCATTTTCCTTTTCGTCTCTATCTCTGCACTCTTGTTTTCATGCAGGATTTACATTCTTATAAGCCCAAATTATTATTAGTCTTACTGAGACTAAGCATTGTTCAAATCATTACTCGATTTTCATAACAATCTCTTGGAAAAGCTGAGTGTACTCTATGAAACTTTTTCTTCACAAAGCTACTCATTTTGTGTTGTGAGACTTTGAAATACTAATTGTCTTTGTTGTTGTTTTGCTTTAGGTCTTCAGGTGGTACGCAGGAGCTACTCCTGGCTCAGTACTTGGGAGTCATTCCAGGCAGGCTCAGGTCACTATATAGAATGCCTATGATTGAAGACGTACTGTCAGCAGCATACAAGGTAAGAACCCTACTCACTGGACTATCTCTCTGGATCCTCAATATTTCATTGATTTAAAGGAAAATTCTTTTAGTATGTGGGAAGAGCAGCCCTATGGAGTTCCTGGGGAAAAGAAAAGGCTCAACTAGCACCTGGTCATGTCCTACATAGCTCCTAGGTCCTGCTAGCCATGCCTGCTGTACTTCGGAGCAAGGATTGGGGGCTTCCACCCAATCCCCAGTCTCTGGGCTCAGTGGGTGTGAACTTGAGCTCCAGCCACCACAGCCAACCGCTGTAAGACAGAGACTCCAGATTCACGGCTGTGCAGGCACGCGGCAGCTTTGCCACCACGGTTTAATCTTAGACTCAATGGTAATAAAAAGAGAGATTGAGAAATACAGGAACATAGACAAAAGAGGCTCACACACAGGGCAGAGCTGCTGCTTGCTCTCCCTGTGCCCAGCCAATCACGAGGCATCTGGGAGGGATGGTGGGTTCTAGCCCTGGCCTGCCACCCCAGCAGTGCCTCCCAAGAAGCCAGAGGAACCCCCACACCATGAGGGCCGCCATTTTCCACATCTGGACTCCCCTCTTGTCAGAACTCCACCCAGCAGAAGAGCTGATCACAGCACTGCTCACACAGCCGCAAGCGCTTCATCAATAAATGCTCGAGTTTTGAGGTGACTACAAGATTATCCCACCCTCACGGCAAATCCTGGCAAGCTACCCATGTCGTGGTTTGACATGCCAAATAATACCAGTAGCAATTATTGACCTCATTTCCATGACTTGAATGGAATGGTTTGAAGCTCTTTATGTTCCTCAAGCGGGCAGATGCCCTTGGGCTATCTTGCATGTGTCAGGACATATTGAGATGTTACTGGTGCCCATTCGAGTAATCGATGATCTACGGGAAGTCAAGTGATCAAGTCATCACGTGATGTGGGAAGACAGTCTTCTACTATGGAGCTGCAGACAATAAGCTAAGCCATGGACCATGGGGCATGCCTGAAAGCCCCTCCAGTCCAGGGTACACCTTGGGCCAAGTACCTCCTTATCTAGACAGAAAAGGAAAAACGGATTCCTATGATTATTATGGCTTCTGCCTATATGGCAAAAAATTTCAAGAAATGAGCGAGGAAGAAAAACTTCGAGCTCTTGAAGCACCATTTCCTCACCCTCAGACTTGAGCTGAGCTGCGAGCTCATAAGGAAGCTGGAACCAAAGGGAAAACGTTTGAAAAAGGGGACTGCACCTCGAAGCCCCCTCTGCCATTTCATTCCCTCCTCACTTGCATAAGAAGTATTTTTGAGGAGTACAAGTGCTGCTCAGAAATTTCTGTCAGAGTCTGAGAATGAGGGGACTGAGGCAGATGTAACTTAAGTAACAGTGGAGGAAAGTAGTGATCACAGTACTGATGAAAGTAGTGATCAGGACAGTGTGTCCAAGGTGATGGATGGAAAATGTGAAAACAAAGTAGTAAACAGGGACAGAACATTTTTATTACTAATAGAAAAAGCAAAGGTTCAGGAAGGAACCCCACATCAAGAGAATAATATAAACAGCTGAAAATCAACAAGTGATGTCACAGGAGCTACAGTTTACTGGTCCCGATAATTACCCATTAGAAAAACAGTTAGGAAAGGCTGTACCAGCCGGCATTCCCACCAACAATGGATGAGTGTCCCCTTTTCCCCACATCCACGCCAGCACTTGTTGTTCTTGCTCTTTTGAATATGTGCCAGTCTCTGTGGTGTAAAGTGGTATCTCATTGTTGTTTTGATTTGCATCTCTCTGATGATTAGTGATGATGAGCATTTTTTCATATGTTTTTTGGCCATTCGAATTTCTTCCTTGCTGAAGTTTCTGTTCATTTCTTCTCCCCTTTTTTTGATGGGGTTGTTTGTTTTCTTCTTGTAAAGTTCTACCAGTGCCTGATATATCCTGGATATTAACCCCTTATCAGATGGGTATTGGGTGAATATTCTTTCCCATTCTGTGGACTGCTTTTGTATCTTAGTCACTTTTTCTTTTGAGGTGCAGAAGCTTTTTAGTTTCATGTAGTCCCATATGTTTATCTTTTCTTCTAGTTGCTTTGTTAGTGATGTTTCACCTTTGAAGATGCTTTTAGCTTCAATGTCGTGGAGGGTTTTTCCTATATTTTCTTCAATGTACTTTATGGATTCAAGTCTGATATTGAGATCTTTAATCCATTTTGATCTGATTTTTGTGCATGGTGTTAGACACAGGTCCAAATTCATTTTTTTACATGTCGCTGCCCAGTTTTCCCAACACCACTTGTTGAAGAGGCTTTCCTTACTCCATTTTAGACTCATTGCACCTTTATCAAAGATTAAATGATCATGTGTTTGAGGTTGGGTGTCAGGATACTCAATTCTATTCCATAGGTCCACAGGTCTGTTTTTATTCCAATACCATGCTGTTTTAATTACTACTGCCTTGTAGTACAGTTTGAAGTTGGGAAAGGTGATGCCTCCCATCTTCTTTTTCCCGAGGATTGCTTTAGCTATCCTTGGGGGTTTATTGTTCCATACAAATTTCAGGAATATTTGGTCAATTTCTTTGAAGAATGTCATCGGTATCCTCATAGGGACTGCATTGAATCTGTACAGAGCTCGAGGGAGTATTACCATTTTGACAATGTTGATTCTCCCCATCCATGAACAGGGAATGTGTTTCCATTTCCTTGTGTCCTCTTTTATATCTCTTGGAGCAGTGTCTTGTGTACTTTCTTTGTACAGGTCCTTTACATACTTGGGTAAGTTTATCTGCAAGCATTCATCAGGAAACAAGAAAGGGCCCACATAAATAACCTGACTACACAGCTGAAGACATTAGAAAAGACCAGCAAAAGGAGCCCAACCCAGGCAGAAAAAAGGAAATAATAAAACTTAGAGAGGAAATCAATGAGTTGGAAACCAAAAAAACAATCCAAAAGATTAATGAAAACCAAGAGCTGGTTTTTTGAAAAAAAAAACAAGATTTACAAACCATTGGCAAGACTGTAAGGACAGGGAAAAGAAAAAACCCAAATAAACAGAATCAGAAACAAAAAGTGTGACATCACAACAGAAACACAGAAACCCAAAGAGCATCAGAGATTACTTTGAGAGCCTGTATGCCGTGAAACATGAGAATCTAGAAGAAATGGATAAATTCTGAAGTCCTATAACCTCCCACAGCTGAAACAAGAAGACCTCCAATACCTGAATAGCCCATCACCATTGAGGAAATAGAAACAGTAATTAAAAGTCTGCCCAAATACAAAAGCCCAGGTCCAGACGGACTCCCTAGTGAAACCCTACTAAACCTTTTAAGGAGTGACCTACTGCCAGTCCTTTCAAGCTCTTCCAGAAATAGAAGAAACAGAAACACTCCCAAACAGCTTTTTGAGGCACATATCACCCTGATACCCAAAGTAGAGACAACACAAAGAAAGAAAAACCATAGACCAATATCCCTGATGAACACGGATGCTAAGATTCTCCAACAAAATACTAGCAAACAGAATCCAAAGACTATCAAGAAGATAATACTTCATGACCAAGTAGGATTCATCCCGGGAATGCAAAGATGGTTCCATTCGCAAGTCAATCAAATAATACATCATATCAATAAAAGAAAAAATAAAAGCCTATGATCCCTTTCAATAGACGCAGAAAAAGAATTTGACAAAGATCCAGCACCCGCTCATGATTAAAACCTCCAGAAAAATGGAATTGAAGGGACTTTCCTCAAGATAGTTACAGCCATCTACCAAAAGCCCACAGCAAGCATCATTCTAATGGGGAAAAGTTGAAAGCCTCCCCCTGAGATCAGGACAAGACAAGGTTGCCCACTCTCACCACTTCTATTCAATATAGTACTCGAAGTACTTGCCATAGCAATCAGAGAAGAAAAGCGACATCAGGGCATCCAGATAGGCAAGGAAGAAGTCAAGTTATCTTATTTGCAGATGACATATATTATACCTAGAGAACCCTAAACTCTCTACCAAAAAACTCCTAGAAAAACAATAGACGATATAGTAGAGTGGCAGGATACAAAATCAATACCCTAAAGTCAGTGGCTTTCCTATATACAAATAATGTAAATAGAAGCAAAGGGATGACTAAGGAAACTATTCCATTCGCCAATCTGTGTCACAGAAAATCGCTTAGGGTCTTGATAAGGAAGTCTGACCATCTTGCTGGTGGCGGCCAGGACTTGACATCCTGTGGAATCCATTCGGTAATGGCCCTGAGTCCAATGGTCGCCTAGATTGAATTATATGACTAGCCCATCTGATTTTTGATGTCCTGGCAGATGAGACAGCGTCCTTGATTTTAGAATAGCGACAGAGGTCAGAAATCCAGATTCCTTCTCTCACTGAGTGAGGTGTGATATTTCAAGCATGGATCTTTCGATTCCTTGGGAGAACTGAATGGAATTCCCATTCTGCTTTTTGTAGGTCCAGGTCTCTGAGGCATATATTAATGCAGGGAGACCGGTGGAGTCAAAGAGATGTGCCAGGAGCCGAGGTGCTTGTTCTTTTGCCTATTGTTCTCATGTTTTTGAAGGCATTCCATTTTGCTCTTTTCCTCCTGCTACAGATTTTAGGTCATTTATCATGTTGACTCTCGACCTAAGTACACATAACTGTTGCATTCAGAGATGTTTGTTCCATTGAGAGTGAATGGGGCCTCTGGAACTAGTTCATTTTTCATGAACATATTTTGTTGAAGGAATCAGCTCTTAGACCTATCTTTCCACATTCCTGGTCAAAGTCAGCCATTATCTGTGCCACTTGGCTGATGTTTGGTGTTATTAGAATGATGTCATCAGCGAAGCTTCTAGGTGGTGTAGTTGCCCACTGTCTATCTTCACTCCCATTCCTTCCCATTCTAATTGTCGCATGATGTTCTTGAGGGTGGGCTGAAGAGTTTTGGTGAAATTTCAAGCATCAAAAATCAGATGGGTTGGACATGTAATGCGATTCGGAGCGAACTACAGGACTAGAACTGTTACGACTGGATCCCACATGATGTCAAAAGATCACTGGCCGCCACCTACACAGATTCAGACTCCCTTAGTCAAGACCATGAACTAACGGTTTGAGGCTCTTTGTATTCTTAAAGCAACCTATTTCATTGGGCTACACTGGCACGTGATAGCGTCAAATAGAAATGTTACAGGCTCTTGCCGGGCAATCGATCAGGATGTCAAGTGATCAAGTGATACAATATTAAATCCACCATATAAGTCCAATTCTATCTACGATATAATTGACCCCATTTTACTCCAATTACCAATCACCTGCCCTCTGAGAACCATTGATTTGATCTTATACTCTATAAACTTATTTTATTTTATTTGGTTCATTCATTTATTTAATTTGTGAATGAATTGTCTGGTGTCTGTTTTATTTCACCTTGCTTATTTCAATAAGAATATTAGTTTCATCCATATTATTGCAAATGACAGGATTTCTATATATTTTTTTTTGGTAGCTGGCTAATAGTACTCCACTGTGTCTGGGAAAATTCTTTTTTCCAACTACTTTTTATTTTCTTTCTGGGTCACACCCAGCGATGCTCAGGGGTTGCTCCTGGATTTTTGCTCAGGAATTACTTCTGGAGGTGCTCAAGGGACCATATGGGATGCCGAGGATCAACCGGGGGCCGAAAGTGCAAGGCAAATGCCATACCCACTGAACTATTGCTCCGCCCCACTTTTCCAACTTCTTTATCCAAATTCTTACTTGAATAAGAATCCAAACTTAGTATCCAACAAAGTGTCAGTTAACAGTGAAAAGTTCTAATTCACGTAAATTGACACTTAGGTTGTTTTCTGTTCTGAAGTACCGCAAATAATGCATGCTGCAGCTTGGGAGCTAGTGCGGCTAGTTTTAACAATATAATTTTTCTACTCCATGAACATGTGACACCTTCCCAAATTCTATTTGTAATAATAAACATGTATTGGGATAAGAAGTTACAAAACTAGAATAAGTCTTATCAATTCTGGAAAAAAAGAAGCACATATTTTTGATATAAAAACACTTTATATCAAATCATTTTATTGTTGTCCTTAAATATTAATAGTAAGAAATTTTGATTTTGTTATATAAATTAAAAATTACTTGTAGAATATTTATAAACTATGTTGTTACCTGTATTTGATCCCTTTGACACTTCATAGTTTCCAAATCACTGCTTGGTGAGCCTTCCCCCACACAATAATAAATACTAATTCTGCCACTTTTAACTTGGAAATTGTGTTTTTCTAACCTAATTGTGAATTTTACCCCCAGTCTTTCTAAAATCAGACTGTTCTAATATTTTACTTTACATTTAAAAAGCCTGATGAGAAATGACAGACATAGAATTTTATCCCAAATCTTAGGGTTCCAGATATGATGAGATGACAGAATGCAAACCAGAGAAAGAAATAGAGGCAGGAGCACTGTGCTTTATAAATATGGTTAGAGGTAGGAGTATTTTGAAAATTTTTCCTAAGACTTGACCCATAATGAGAGAGAAAGATAGTTATTCCAATGAATCAGAAAAAAAAATCTCATTGAAAGAATAATTGTATCACTGTCTTCCGCTCATCATCGATTTGCTCGAGCGCGGCCCCAGTAACATCTCCATATGTCCTGTCTCATGCTAGTAGAGCCCAAGGGCATCTGCTTGCTCCAGGAACATAAAGAGCCTCAATCCATTCCAGAATGAGGTCTATAATTGTTACTGGTATTTGGCATATCAAAACATGCGTAGCTTGCTAGGCTCTGCCGCAGGTAGCATACTCTTGTAGTCATCTCTAAATCCAGCATTTATTGATGAACTGCACGGCCACGCTGCCGGCAAGCTGGGCTGTGATAGGCTGGTCTGCTGCGTGGAGTTCTGACAAGAGAGAAGTCTGGATGTGGAAAATGGAGGCCCCCATGGAGTGGGGGTCGTCTGGCTTGTTGCAAGGCTCTGCTGGGGTGGCGGGCCAGGGCTAGAACCGCCATCCCTCCTGGGCACCTCGTGAGTGGCTGGGCACAGGGAGAGCCAGTAGCAGCTCTGCCCCATGTCAGTGAGTCTCTGGACCGCATACCTGGGCGGATTTAAAAAAGACTGCTGCAGGGTGCAACTCGATGAGCCGGGCTGTGATAGGCTGGTCTTTTGGGTGGAGTTCTGACGAGAGAGAAGTCGGATGTAGAAATGGAGGCCCTCATGGAGTGGGTGGTCATCTGGCTTATTGCAAGGCTCATGGGGGTGGTGGGCCAGGGCTAGAACCTGCCATCCCTCCTGGGTGCCTTGTGAGCGCTGGGCACAGGGAGAGCCAGTAGCAGCTCTGCCCCATGTCTGTGATTTAAAGTCAAAGAATAATTGACTTTAAATATTTACCCTGTTTGTTCTGGTAATATAGGTCAACAGATAGCACTGGGAATGTCCCTGAGCACTGTGTTAGAAGTAACCACTGTACATAGTTATAAATAGAATAGTTGTTGGATTTTCCAAACAAAAAAGCAACGCCCAAATAAACACATCCCAACCCAACAAAGAGCTTAAATTCGCCATAAGCTAACATTATTTTGGAGATCAGTTGAAGGTCTTACCAGACTGCTTCCCATTTCACTCTCCACCAAGATTAAAAATCTGGGTGAGATATTTTTCCATCTTCTGGTATAACACAAATGCATACATAATGCTGACAGTTTTTGCTATACATTAAAACTCAGTATCCATTAATTTAACACATATTAGGCCTTAAAGGTGCCATAATTTTTTAATGTCTATTCAATTAATTTCATAGAAATGACAAAGTTGAACAAGATTATGCAAAATGGCTAAATCATAGTAAAATTTGTCTGGCTAATTGGTGGTGCTTTATACTATCTCTTGGTGAAAAATGATTCGAAAAGTTTTTAGAGAAAGACAAACATGCGAGTGTGTGGATAGGGGAGGACAATTAGACAGAGAAGGGGGAAGGGGGAAGGAAGAGATTGTGTCTGCTACATGTGTTTGGTGTCAGAGAATAATGAAGTTATGAAGTGATCAGAATTTCTCAAATTACTTTCTTCTCAGGCAACACAAAAGATTTCTCTAAGGAATAATAAAATATCAAGCATGCAAAAAGGCTAAAGGGGCTGTAAAGGAATACTGAATCCTAAAAGAGAATTTTTATATTTTGGATTAGTGATTAGATCTTATTCTATGTGACAACTTCTGTAAAAAAACATTGCAAAATAGTTTTTAAGATTATTACATCTCAGATAAATGCCAGCAAAAGGTATGGATATTATTATTCCAAGTTTTGCTAAGTAAAAAGCATTATTAGGTCGATTTATAGCAGACTTAAGGTACTTCAACAGTGATGATGGATAGCTCGTTTCAGACTAAAGGGAGAATTCTAATACATGAGTTTGTCTCTCACTTTGATAGTGGTGTACATTTCACAGTGTGACTCTGGAAGAGATGAAACATGTTTAGTTTGCAAACTGTACATAACTAAGAGGGACAATAGAATGATGGATATTGAGTACTAGAGGCAGATAGATGTCAATATGTTGTTGTGATAGGTTGAATATATAAAGATAAATATGAATCATTCTATTTTATGTAAAAGAAAAAGTTCATAAATAGAAGATAAAGAATATGAAACCGAATCCAGTGGGACTTCAGATGACCTGAAGCTCAGTATGAATTGTTATTGTCCTTTGGCTAGGGCTCAATCTACTCTGAGTCTGTACTTTATTTAAAAGAGACCGAATACCACTAAGTAGAAATTCATGATTATTTATGCCCACGACTCTTTCAAGGAGACATTGGAAAACATAGATTTGAAGAGAGTACAGTCCAGTGTCAGGGGGAAACACAGACCCTTTAAACTTCAAGCTGGAGAGAGTGAAGGAGGTTAGGGACTTGTTTTCATGTGGCTAGAGTCAAAATCTCCTGCACCATCTATTGTTGGAGGACAGGTTTAGCTAATCTGGGAGTTTTGTTGTTTTGCCCACTCCCAGCTTAATCTTATTTAAGCAAAGGTTCATTCTAATGAGACCTCTCTTCTATGTAAACACTGCTAGAGGGTGTGGCACTTACAGAAGTCACCTTGATTGAATAACTCTGACTTATACATCTACTAAGACTTCTATGATTTCTAGATTGGGCACAGCTCCTCTTTATACCCACTGCAACCAGCGTGGGACAGTTAGAATTTACCAGGAGACTACCACCCTGGCTACGCTGAGACTATAGGAAGACTATAGGAAGGATCATACTAGTTTGCTCTAAGCTGGCGAGTGTGACCCTTTCAGTACATGAGAACAAGATACTCAGAATCACCCTGGTGCAGATAATAATAAGGACCTTGTGGGTACCATCTAGATTACATGAAGGTCATGAAGTTAAGATGTATTACTTTATACCAGCCCCCTCTCTCCAGTGTTTTACATAAGAGATAATCTTGGTAGAAAGGATTAGACCTTGGCATAACCTTTGTTTATACCTGCAATAGGGTGTGGCACTACACTCTGTTTAGAGTTATTTGTTGACATGACCCTCCGATTGGATTACTTTAGGTGTATATAAGGGGCTGACTTGAGGCCCCTTCACACTTGACCTTTACCTTTTGGGCCTTTTGCTTTTGGCTTTTTTACTCTTTAGCCTTTTGCTCCTTCTTCTGGGTAGGACTCAGCTCGGGTGAGATCCTTTCTCTTTGGTGGGAGACTTAGGCTCTTTTGTATGGTCTAAGTTCGACCAGAGATAAAGTCTGTTCATTATATTGGAGTGTTGTGGAAGAGCTTTAGCCATTTTTGGAACAGCACCGTACTCGTGAGTTTTCATCTGTTCTCCGGCATCCTTGAGGTAGAAGAGAACCTCTGTCCTGACACTTTCGGGGACCCCGTGGCGTTCCCCAACAATCTATGGTCCATGAGCACAGCCAGAGGTAGCCCCTGACCACTGTGCCAGGAATAGTGCCTAAGCTCCAAAGGATGTGGCACAAATTCCCTGTCATCCTCCATCCCTACCCATCTCCCCATGCCCAACTCTCTGAAGAAGCCAAGCTTTATTCAGGTTCCCTTCCATATGTAAAAGTCCACGGGGTAAATGCAATAAACTTTGTAGGTACTCTGGTTCTACAGAAACGTTAGTGGACACACAAAGGACAGAGACTGATTTTTTCCTACTTTACTTTAAGGAATATTTTTCACAACTATAATTGCATAAAGAAACCACATCTGGTTTTATTAACTTTCATTACCTTGCATTACTCTTTTAATACTTGTATTAACTTAGATTACCACAAAAGTCGATAATCAGTTGTGGGAATGGATTTAATATTCTAGGTTGTTTCTCTCTCTCTCTCTCTCCTTTTGGTCATTATGGTTTGCAATACAGGTACTGAAAGGTTATCATGCTAGTCCCGTTGCCTACTTTCAGCACAGAGTCCTTGTCCAGAGTGATCATTTCCAACTATCATTTTCTTGGTTTACTTTTAAAATGAACAAATAGTTACTGAAAGGATTCCAGAATAATGAATGAATATTTATGCAACCCTCATTACTGGTCAGTCACCTTTTCCCAAAACTCTACAGGAAAGGGAAGTTAGTGCTTTCATGTTACAGTTTAGAAAAGTATAGTTCATAGGAGACTCACCCAAATCATTTAGGGAGTAATTGGAGGAGGCAGATTTCTCACTGTGTTTATGTCTCCTGAGACTGTTTCAATGTTCATAAGATGGTGACCTAGATAACCTATAGGATTTATTCACTGAACAATCCTTATAGATGCTATTAGTAATTAAACAAGGGAGTAGGAGACGTGTTAGTTCTAATAACTTAGCAACCTTTGCAAGTAAATCAAAGTGTAGCAGGTGAATACCTGCTATATAACCAAAGAAATCATAAACAAAGGACAACTAATAAAATTTTTTTAAAGTTTCAGCTAAGGAAAGTGCTGTTTCTGTTCATCAATTTAAGTCCAGGCTTTGCATTTGCCTTTTTTTCAATAAAATTCAATTCCCTTAATTCTTACCATTTTCCAGTTTGGTGCTGAGTGAATACAATCGATTTTGTTCCAAGAATCTCTTAAAAAGTAATGTGACTTATTTTACGTTTTAACAATAGAAAATACTTAAATACAACCACTCTTTGTTCAGTAAAACCATTTACTTTACTATATTTGTTATTATTAAGATCAAAGGGTAGGTATTTGGTCTCCAAAAAGTACATAGTGCTGAACTCCCCTCTGCTGACTTTAGTTCTGCAGTCTGAAGCCAAAGGTTCAATTTGGTTTCAAGTCTTCTCTTAATTTGTTTCTTTATGTTCCACATATGAGTGAGATTATTTGGCAACTATGTTTCTCTTTCTGATTCCCTTGGTTTAACATAGCACTATCTAACTCCATATGTTGCAAATGTCAAGATTTCATCTTTTCTCATAGCTGGTTGTCTCCCATTATGTTACATAGAACACTTTTTTTATCTACTTAGCTATTGTGAGGTGTTTGACATTCTATACTTGGGCTATTTCAAGTAGTGAAATGCAAAAGAACATGGAAGTGCTTATATACTTTTGATTTTATGTCATTTGTTCTTGTTTTAGATACTGGAATTAGATTGCGGCTTTGTATCAGTCTATTTTTAGAAGCTTGATACTCTCATAATGATCTCCAAAAAGGATGGGCCAGCTTACATTTCCACCAGCAATGTGTGAAGGTTCTTACCCACACATTCTGGGCAATATTTTATTTCTTGTCTTTTTTATTATAAGTTTGATTTGTAAAATGATGGTGGACATTTATAAAATGTCATCCTTTTGAAAAGGACAGATATAGAATGACTGCATGCATTAATGTGATATATATAAATATATATATATGTATATATATATATATATATATATATATATGTATATCAGTGTTCTACTAATTGTGGGAAAAAGTAATGCCAGACTACAGCTCTGCATTGAATATACACAAAAGATTTACATGACACATCCTAAATTTCTGTAGGGTAAGCCACAATGTGTATTAGGAGGGAGAGAGAAAGAGAAAAGAGAGAGAGAGAAAGAGAGAGAGGGAGGGAGAGAGAAGAAGAAGGAAACCTGCCTGCATACAGGCAGGCTGGGGAGGTGGGAGGGCTTTGGGGACTTTGGCCGTGGGAATGGGGTGGAAGACAAAAGGTGGAGGGACAGGTGCTGGAACATTGTATGACTGAAACCAGTCATGAACATAATAAATAAAATGTCCTTTTGCATTCGCAAGTGTCCATTCATCTCTTCTGCCCATTATTTGTTTTGATTTGTGTTTTGTTTAGGGGCTACACCTGTCAGTTGCTTAGGGACCACGCCTGGTGTTCAGGTACCAGTCCAGTCATTTTGGGCAGATTATGTGCTACCACGATAGACCTCGGGCTGTGACATGTGCTTCAGCCCTCTGATTGCTCTCTTCTATTCTCCCCACCCCCCACCTTTTTTGATGAGGTTGGTTTGATGTTGAAGAGTCTCATGATTTTTTTGGATATTAGCCCATTGTTGAACGTATTATCTGCCAACATTTTCTTTCATTCAGTTGGATGTTTTGCACATTGTTGATAGTTCTTTTTCTGTGCACAATCTTAGTTTGACCTAGTTCTACTTGTTAGTTCGCATTTGCTTTTTGCTATTTGAATTGGGGTCTCAGAGTCATCATAGAAATCAATATTATGAAAGGGTTTTTTTTTTTGAGAAAGCTTAGGCTTTCTCCTAGCTCTGTGCCCCTGATCCGGTGAGATAAAGGAGCCATTTGGTACAGGGTATTTAACTCAGATTGATGGCAGGCAAGGCTAGCACCTTACATGCTGTACTATCATCACACAAACCCCTATTGTTTACCTTCTTTCTACTATTTTGTATTTTAAGATTTGTCATACAACTCTGGAATTCACTTTGAATACATTTCTGTGTGTGAGGTGGAGCAGTCATCTAATTTCATTCTTCTGAATGTGATGTAGTATTTACACTACCATTGGTTGGAGAATCATTCCTTTCTCCACAGTAGAAACTCAACTTTTTTGTCTTAAACCAATCATCTAAATGTAGAATTTTTTTAGACGGGTATACTTCGTGTTGCTCTGGAGCCTGTAGCTACAGACTCAGTCAGGTTCTTGGGTGCCACCAGGCTGCATTCAATAGGATTTAAGGAGACATCCATGTTGAGAATAGCATTTAGGTGTCGGCACTTACTATTTCTGTAACTTCCAATGCGAGATATCTCCTCAGTATTGAATGTAACTTTATTTCTGGACTCTCACTTGTATATTATGGAGTCATATGCTAGCTTATACATTAATATCAATCGCGTTTGAATCTATAGCTTTGTATTTTTTTTTTTTTGGGGGGGTCACACCCGGCTATGCTCAGGGGCTACTCCTGGCTCTGCACTCAAAAAGAAATTACTCCTGGCAGTGCTTGGGGAACCATATGGGATGCCTGGGAATATAGCTTTGTATCTTAAGGATGGGAAAATGACATCTTGAACTTTGCTTTTTTGTCAAGATCATTTTGGTTATTTAAGATTTTTTGCCTTTCTGTACAAATTTCACTAACGTTTGTTCTATTTACTGGAAGAATTCCATTAAAGTTTGGAAAGGTCGTCCAGATCATCCTGAAGGTAAGACACTTGGCAGACCTGGATTGGATTCATATGGTCCTCGGAGCAAGACCAGGAGTGGTTCCTGAATGCAGATCCACGAGGAAGACCTGAGCACTGCTGGGTGTAGTAAAAGATAGAGATGATCTAGATTATTTGAAAAAGACAATTGCAGTGAAAATTGTCAATGTTCTTTATGAAATGATTCATGTCTCAGAGTATTGGAAAGCAAATTTATAATGAGTTGCTTAAAGTTAAATTTATATTTTAGGTAGTTACAATAGTGTTAAAGTTTATGGTATCAACATTTAAAATTATTCTGCCACCACTACCACCAACATTCTTAAAACTTTCCACCACTGACCCTAGGTTTTAGTCTGGCTAAAATAAATATTTTTAAAATAATGGAGTAACATTTACATAAGCAAAGGGAACAGGAAAGTCATCTTAGTTAGATCCCATGAAAGTGTGATGAATAAATACGTTTTCTCTTTTTGGTCATACTTTTAAATCTGTCAGTCTCTTGATCTTATAATTTTAAAGTTAATTTAAAAAGTTAGCCTTTAAATATATCTTGCGTGCTGCTGCTTATTTATTATTTCATTATGTTGAAAATGCCATGTATCCCTAAATACATTACAAGCATAAACACTTTTAAGAATTTAAAGGACTCAAACACTTTACAACTGGAAGTATTCTCTTATAAGCCACTTCCTTTAATGAATACATTATGCAATATTAAATGACTTTAGAATGCAAACTTTTTTAGAAGTTGTATTTTCAGTGTTTTGTTAATTCTCTAATCTAAAACACTACATCAGACTCTGAGGCACTATGTATAAACATTCTCTTTGCTAGAGATAAATAATAATGCCTTGTTCCCTATCTTGATGAAATATTTATAAGAAGCAAATGTGAATGTGAAAGCACTTTAGAATTATGAAAACTACCTCTATATATATCCAAGAAAATATAGTAAATAATGATATGAAGTCAATTATGAAGATATTTTTATTCCTTAACAATAATATATAAAACCAATAAAATCTTTGAGACAGCTTTAGCTATTTTTGAGGTAAGCCTGAGTTTATTATTTGTTTAAATATTGAATTATTAACTGTAGAATTCAGGTGTTTCACTCTCTGCCAGAAATGCAAGCTTAGGGGCGGAGCGATAGTCCAGCGGGCAGGGCATTTACCTTGCATGCGGCCGCCCATGCCGGCCAGGGTTCAATCCCCGGTATCCCATATGGTCCCCTGTGCACCGCCAAGAGTAATTCCTGAGTGCAGAGCCAGGAGAAACCCCTGAGCATTGCCGGGTGTGACCCAAAAAGCAAAAAAAAAAAAAAAAGAAAGAAAGAAAAGCAAGCTTAGTAGCGTGGGGTTTGGAGGAAACTGGGGACATAGGTGGTGAAAAATGTACACTTGTAAAAGGATAAGTTTTGGATTATTGTGTGACTGGAACCTAATCATCAATGACTTTGTATTGTGCATCTTTGGTGATTCAATTGAAAATGGGAAAAATAAAATAATAAACGTGATATATGCAAAATATGTCAATTAATAGCCTCCTGAATCATGATAATATTCAGGGGTATTATTATTATCTTTAATAATATTCAGATATACTATTATTAAATGCTTATTAAATCACCTTAAATAAAATTTTTGCTAGTTTGTGTTCATCTGCAGTTTACTATATTCTAAGTCTATTATCTTGACAAATTATATAAAATTTCTAAGCTTCAAGTTTTCCTCTGTGAAAGAGGAAGAACATTGAAGTCTATGAGTTATCTACAAGAAGATGTAACTCTTCAAGAATCTATGAGAACCTCTAATATTATGCCTATCTAACTCTATGAGAACTCCACAAGCTGTTATGAGAATCAAGTGAAATGGAATATGTATAGCATTTATTAACTCAAAGTAAGGATTGACTCAAAGGAAGTTATCAAAATTATAACACAGACCAATCTAAAATACTTATATGTAATTTTACATCATACATATTTAATCTTTAACTGTGAAAATTTATATTTGGTTATATTACTGGGATTTACAATGAACTATCTTGAAAGAACTCATTCTGGAAGCCAAGAATATAGGATATAGTACAGGGTGTTAAAGCAATTGTCTTACATATTGTCACCCAGATTCAATCCCAGATATTGTATAACATCTCCTGAACACCACCAGGAGTAATACCTGTGCTCACAGCCAGGAGTAACCTCACAGATAGAGCAACACTGAGTTGTGGTCCAAAAAAGAAAAGAATAAAGAAATAATATAAATAGTTATTTTTGTTTTTTATTTTTTGGGTTAGCCAGTAGTGCTCAGGGGTTATTCCTAGCTCTGCACTCAGGAACCACTCCTGGAGGTGCAGAGGGGACCATATGGGATGCTGGGATCAAACCCTTATTGGCAGCATGCAAGGCAAATGCCCTCCCCTGCTATAGTATTGCTCCAACCTCAGAAGAAATAGTTGAATTTTTATTTATATGACAATATTTTCCTTACATAATTTATCACATATTTGATATAGAAATTTTTTGTTTCTGCAGTAATGCTCTGTGAATGAACAACTTTAAGTGAATGACAAATATTATATTATTAATTTTTAATTCTCTCCAAAAATTTCATTTTACCAAACTCTATTTGTGTACTGCACTAGAGACACTACAGTGCTAAAACAATAACACACCTGATTTTTTTTCATTTGTCTTTGGAAAGGTCATTTATTATCTGGAATTCCAGTTTAGTGATCTGTAACCAGGTTTATATAATAAGTGTACAAACACCCTAAAAGGATAATTACAGAGATAAAATATAACATTTAAATATATAATATGGTATATAATACATTTAAAAAATTTAAGAATGTTTAAAGGCAGTATTTAAAGTCACTTTAAAGATAAAGGAAAATTATCATGCAAAATTTTATTTAAATGTCAAAATTGATATTGTCTACTAGGGTACAAAGTGGTTATGATTCCCATAAATAGAATAAAGCATGACTACCCACTGGCTAAATCTAATTTGAAAGAACAAGTAAAGAAAATTGACTCTGGTCCAAATGTAGAGTACTTAAGATTACATCTGATTCCATTTGTCCAGATGTGGGCCAGAAACTTTATAAATGAGGCTTAAAATGTTGTCAGCAATCAAACATCAAAAGTAGAGTCAAGTTTTACTGTGGCATAAATAATTTCTTTTTATTATGAAACTCTCAGTAGCAGCTGGTAGTATTAGTTGCTACCCAACAGCTACTTCTTTCTCTCTACACTTTTTTATCGAAATGCCTGACACCTTACAATGTTGTATAAAATGAGAGCTCGCCAGCAGGCCTTGACAGGAACTCTGCTTTCTCCAAAGTCAATAATCTGTATTATTCATTATGTGGTAAAGGGCAGATTTCAGTCAGCTAGAAAACAATTTCAGGTGGGAAGTCTTGTGTACTTCCAAACATGTTTTATTTAATTTTCTCCTTCCTTCCTTCCTTCCTTTCTCTCTCTTCCTTTCTTTCTTTCTTTCTTTCTTCTTTTCTCTCTCTCTTTCCTTCCTCTCTCTTTTCTTTCTTTCTTTCTTTCTTTCTTTCTTTCTTTCTTTCTTTCTTTCTTTCTTTTCTTTTTCTTTCTTTCTTTCTTTCTTTTCTTTCTTTCTTTCTTTCTTTCTTTCTTTCTTTCTTTCTTTCTTTCCTTTCCTTCTCTTTCTTTCTTTCTTTCTTCCTTTCTCTTTCTCTCTTCCTTTCTTCCTTCCTTCTCTCTCTCCTCCTCCTCTCTTCCTTTCTTCCTTCCTTTCTTTCTCTCTCCCTCCTCTCTTTCTTTCCTTCCTTTCTTTCTTTCTTTCTTTCTTTCTTTCTTTCTTTCTTTCTTTCTTTCTTTCTTTCTTTCTTTTTCTTTCTTTCTCTCTTTCTTTCTTTCTTTCTTTCTTTTTCTTTCTTTCTTTCTTTCTTTCTTTTTTCCTTTCTTTCTTTCTCTCTTTCTCTTTCTCTCTTCCTTTCTTCCTTTCTTTCCTTTCTCTCTCTCTCTCTCTCTCCTCTCTCTTCTTTTCTTTCTTTCTTTCTCTCTTTTCTTTCTTTCTTTCTTTCTTTTCTTTCTTTCTTTCTTTCTTTCTTTCTTTCTTTCTTTCTTTCTTTCTTTCTTTCTTTCTTTCTTTCTTTCTTTCTTTCATTTTTGAGTTCATACCTAGTAATGGACAGGACTTACTCCTGACTTTGTGTTTAAAAACTTCTGAGGGCTCATGGGACTATGTGGATGGAGGAAGATTAAATCAAGGTCCTGTACATGCAAGGGAAGAAACATATCTGTTGTTCTATTGCCCCAAGGTTCACATTTAATATTTTAAACATAAAATTTGAAAGTTTCACATTTAATTATTTAAACATAAAGGCACAACAAACAGACTATAAAGAACTCATTATTCTGTTGTTCACTAGTGTGAATTGAAGCAGTATCATAGAACTACAACTTTGAAATATCTGGTAATTTTACAATCAAATTTTTTGCCTATGAACTCTAGACCTTATGCAATGGTCTAGTTTATTAAGATGAATTCTGCTCCTACCTTTTTTTTCATACACATGAATTTATCTCAATATATCCAAGGAAAACAAATCCTTTTTGTCTTTTCAGTTGAAACCAGGAGAGTATTTTAGATCCTGTTTATTTTGTAATGGTAACACTAACTTCTATTGATTATTAAATCAATAGAAGCGAAGAACAAAGTTTAAATGGGTTTTAATTAATTTGCATACTTGTTTCTTTATTTTTTTGTTGTTACACCCAGTGGTTCTCAGGGCTTACTCTGGATTCTGTACTTGACTGAACTTGGATACTAATAGAAAAAATGATATGGCTATTTCTTCCTTGATTTCTATAGCAAGTACTTCCAGTATGATAAGACTTTCAGTTTTCCCACATTGAGAATGATTTCCTTGTGGGCTTGTAGTAGATGACTTTGATTATATTGAGAAAGTTTCCTTCCATTCTTATGGGCTTCGAGTTTCCTTCCATTCTCATGGGCTTCCAAGTTTCCTTCCATTCTCATGGGCTTCATGACCGCTTCAGTCTCCACAGAATCAAAGGCTTTCTTTAAATCAATGAACATGAGACAGAGCAGCATCTTGTACTCCCTATAAACCTCAATGAGCTTGGATACCATGTGGATATGGTTGATTGTGCTGAATCCTTTCCGGGAAGCCAGCTTGCTCGCATGGTTGTCCTTCATTTAGTGTTCTGCCAATCCTGTTCAGGATGACTCGTGTAAACAGCTTGCCCGTGACGGACAACAGGCAGATGGGGGATAGTTGCCGATGTCGTGAATGTCTCCCTTCTTTACCAGTAGAACTGCCCTGCTGGTTTTCCATTGGGAGGGCACCTTGCATTCAGACAGGTAGCATGTGAAGAGCCTAGTTAGCGTATTGATTAGTACCGACGGCAGATTCTTCAGGTGTTCGGGTCTGACTTTTGTCTGGGCCTGGTGCTGTTCCCTTCTTTACCGATGAAATGGGCATGGGATTTCAGAAGGGGGATGTTGGGAATGACATATCCATCCTGTGGAATTTGGTGTGTGGGCAGGTGTACGTGGCTCTCAAAGAGATCTGAGTAGAAGTCATGGATAATCTTCTCCATTGCCTTTCTGGAAGATGTGATAGATCCATCAGGGCATCGGAGGGCAGTCATCTTGGTCTTATAGTTGGCGAATGACAGGTGGGCGATGCAAATGCTTTTCCTGGCTTCTGCTATATCTTCCAGTATTTCTGCTCTTCTGTCTTTGAGGTCTTCTTTTATCGCTTCCCTGCACCACTTTGCAAGCTTGGGCATTAGCATTTTGTCTCCTGAGGCTTGCGCCTTGCCACGTTGGCGAATGAGCTCGAGAGTTTCTTAAGACAGGCGTCCTTTTATGTCTCTCTCTTGGCATTCTTAAGACAATCATGGAGGTGCTGAACCAGTTGGTTGTATTCTTCATTGATGTTGTCAATGATGTTATCTTCCCATGTTGCTGCAATGGTGCCAAAGAGTTCCCAGTTGGTGGTCGTTCTGGGAATTCTCTTCTTAAACTTTGCAGCCTTTTCCCCCATTGCAGGAAGTAGAATTTTTGCATGAAGGAGACGGTGGTCTGATCCTGTTTGGAATTTGGGACAACAGCAACATCGGTCCAGACAAAACCGTTGATTGAAGATGATGTGGTCAATTTCATTGTAGAACTGTCCACCAGGAGATTCCCATGTCCAACGTTTCGCTTCAGCCTTCTGGAACTGTGAGTTCCCATGAATGGTCTTGGTGGACATGATGAACTCAGATAGTCTCTTACCTTGTTTGTTCCATTCTAGGCTATGGGTCCTGATGTGGAGTTCTTTAGCTGATCTTCTCAGTCCTATCTTGGCATTAAAATCACTGATTATGTTCTTGTAGAAGGTGTGATCTTTTTTTAGAACTCCTCCAGTTCCATGTAGAATTTCTCAATTTCATCTTACTTGTATGTGGATGTTGGTGCATAGACAACAAAGATAGAAATTGCTGGCAGTGAGCCACATCTCTTCAAGTGTAATCGTTCCTATCAGGTTTGTTAGGCATTCAAATGAATCAATGTTGATGGCCATGTTCGTGTTGACAAGGACACCAATGCCATCGGGACGCCTCTTTCACCGCATATTCCAAGGAACAATTCTTCTCAGGTGTCAAGTACAGCATGATGCCACTGACTCCTCCTCGTCTCAATGAGACCAGTAATGTCGTACTTGATCTTTTGTGCCTGCACCATCAGATCCTCAATATATGCTTCTGATGCCAGTGTACATGCTTGAAGTACAGACAGTCATTTTAGTCCTTCCTTTTGGCAGCCTAGGTTGGCCGTGAAATTTTATCAGGCACTGATTGTTTGTCTTTCTTACTGCTGCC
>JAJIBD010002806.1:0-30564 GCA_021461705.1 Cryptotis parvus
CCCAGAACTCAGAGGACAGGTCTGTTATCTGATAGCCTCAAATCTTCATCTTTGTTTGGTGGCAGTTACCAGCCTCCATTTCAGGAGGCTTGTTCTCTGTGGTCAGACTTGGAGGGTCACACGGCTCCAGTTCAACCCCAAGAGCTGATGTCTTCTGAGAGCGTGGCTCATGGAACATGCATTGGAGAGCTGAGGATATTGATCTGCCTTTTCCTCTGCCCTCCGTGGCTGTGTTGCTTCTGACAGTGCCAATTCCCAGCCGCGCTTCTATCCCACCCCATGTGTATACCTATATATGTCTCTTCTTTCATCATCCATTTTCTTACTCTGCCAGTAAATATTTCTTGAGCATCTGCTCATGTTAGATCCTATGCTGGAAGTGCTGGAGACCCAACAGTTTAGTTCTTAATGAGCATACATAGAATACATAGAGATTCACAGACATGGGGCAGAGATGGTACTTGGCTCTCCCTGTGCCCAGCCGCTCACGAGGTGCCCAGGAGGGATGGTGGGTTCTAGCCCTGGCCCGCCACTCCAGCAGAGCCTTGCAACAAGCCAGACGACCCCCCCACTCCATGAGGGCCTCCATTTTCCACATCCGGACTTCTCTCTCATCAGAACTCCACCCAGCAGACCAGCCTATCACAGTCCGGCTCATCAATAAATGTTGAACTTAGAGATGACTACAAGAGTATGCTACCTGCTACGGCAGAACCTGGCAAGCTACCCATGTTGTATTTGATATGCCAAATACCAGTAACAATTATAGACTTTCGCCCGCTCCCAATGCCGGAGCGATCCCTACCCGGCGGGAATGGATTACACTCAGAATCCGATGCGGTTTTAAAATTACTTATCCATTCGAAAACAGAGGAAAAACCCTGCTTAGTTCCGGCTGAACCCCGCACTCCAGATGGCGACCACCACTAAAACTTCCAGAATAACTCCAGGCAATCCCGGAGGAAACCTAAGCGACCAAGTTTATACCCCCAACTCGACCTTCCTCCCATTGTATGAGCGGAGGGTCCATGCCCTCGGTATCCCCTCCCTCTCACCTAGGGCTTTATGTGCTAATTTTGAGGATGCCTTTGAAATGTAAAAGGGTTTCGAATGGCATGTCACTGTACCAAAGATCAACACCAATGCCAGTTAAATATTTCTCCAACTTCCAAGTCTCCTCTACTTCTTGTGTTTTATATTTTATCAGGAGCCTGCTTGTTTGTTTAGCACATTTCTCTCTGTCTATTATTATTCTTACGTGGCTAGGCTATATGCTGGTAGATCTAGCTAGTCCATGATTGTGATAGCATGGGAAATATTTATACCAGCTAGTACAGCATACTGTCGATAAACGCCATTTACTACCCCCTTATCGGGATTGGGAGGCAATCCAGAGCAATGCAGCGGCTCTTAGAGTCCCAACAGACCTCATTCTGGAATGGATTGAGGCTCTTTATGCTCCTGGAGCAAGCAGATGCCCTTGGGCTCTACTAGCATGAGACAGGACATATGGAGATGTTACTGGGGCCCGCTCGAACAAATCAATGATGAACGGGAGGATAGACGTGACAGTGACATAGAATAATATCTAATGTTGATTAAAGTGTAGCTAATCACATAGCAGCGACAAGTATTTTAGTAAGAATGGGCTAGTCTGTTAGTCCATCACAGTCAGTTACTCAGCTTGCTTGCCCGCCTGCCTGCTTGCCTTCCTTCCTTCCTTTTCTTCTTTCCTTCCTTTCCTTCTTCTTTCCTTCCTTTCCTTCTTTCCTTTCTTTCCCCCCACACCCTGATGCTCCAGGCCTTACTTTTAGCTCTGAGTGGAGGGATCCTTCCAGGCGAGCACGGGGACCATATAGAGTGCTGGGGATGGAACCCAGGTCGGTCACGTGCAAGGCAAGCACTCTACCTGCTGTCTATTGCTCCAGTCCCTACTTGGCTCTTTTGTAAGCACACAGAGAAACTAACGAAGTCAAGTGGATCAATGTGGCTGTGTTAATCTCAGGCTTATGGATGGACTCTGAAATGTGCACTTCATCGGGCTTTACATATGTCAGAAAATATTACTCTTCTTGACCTTTCCCTATCATTTGAAAATGTTAAAACCATCCTTGACACAAATGCTCTGCCCCACCGGTGGGGGGCAGTGCTGGATTGATGGGCGTGAATGGTCATCACTACCCAGCTGCATGTTTTTAACTCTTCCAGCCCCCCACCCCGCCCATGACACCTCCTGCTCAAGTCCACATCAATTGCTTCAATGCACTCAGCTCCTTCTCCTGCAGTTCTCATATCTGTTAATGACCTGGGTGTGATCCCCAGGGGGGGCTATCAGGGGTGGAAAATGTGAAGCATGTTAAGTGCCACTGTTCTGGTCCGGTGGGGCTGTTGTAACTTTCTTAACCTTCCAGCACATTCCTCCCTCTGCTCCCCTTCTGACACCCCACTCTCTCCTTGTCACCACCAAACTTCTTCTGTAACTTGTGCCTTCTTTCTGTCGCTGTTCCATCACCTCCCTCCCTCACGCCTCACCCCCTCCAGCCTGGCTTCCATCCCATCACTCCATAAAAACAGCTCCCACAAAGGTCAGTGATGACCTCAGTGTGGCTAAATCCAAGGGACATTCTTCAGTTCTCATTTTACTTGTAATCGACACCACTGACCACTGTCTGTCCTCCTTGGAATGGTCCCTCTGACTCTGGCTGCTCTTTCTCTTTCTCCTTTATTTCTTCACCTTCCCTCTAGTCCCTGGCCATGACATACAGGAATTCCCAAGGAGGGACTCCAGCCCCACGTCTCCTTCTCCCCGAGCTCCTCTCCTTGGGCAGCCTTGCATCTGTCCCTTCATCCCACTGCTCCCCTAAGCAGCAGACCATCTGTCCACATTTCTTCCCCCTGACATCGCTCAGATGCCTTAAAGCACCTTAGACTTCACACATCCTAAGCCCAAATTTTCCTTATTCTGCTCTCCATTCACTGGGTTAGCAACCAGTATGGTGCATTGATAACCTGTCACATACTGTCCTAGTTACTGAGGATTCAATTAGAAACAAAATAAAGGGAAAAGACTGAATCTGTACTTGGGACTCCTTATTGTGCCTGAGAGGGGGAGACCTTAATGACGCCTTCATCTCTGTGCCCCCACTGTCCATCTCTCTCTCTGCAACATGACCCTTTCTTATTGTCCTTATCAGGGGTCACTGCCACCATCTGTCCAGTTCTGAAAGTCAGAGGTATCCTTGACACTCTTTGCTTCCTGCCTCAAACCCACAATCTACCCTCTAGACCTGTCGACACCCCTAAGTATGTCTTGATGTCATTCACTCTCCCACCCCAACCCCATCCCTATCTCCTATGTTGTCCTGTTACTCCTGGTCCCCATATTGCTGCACTCTGGAATCACCCCCTGCCTGATACTAATCTGGTCTCCACACTCCAAGTGTTCTCTCTGGATTAGAAACCATATTACCTATTTACCCTCCAGGTAAATTACTGTATCCCCTCCAGGTTCCTCTAGGTAAGTGTGCCCACTGACAAATTTCTGAAACATCCCAGGGTTCCATGAAGACTTCAGCACGTTCACCTGCTGGACCCTTTAGCCTCATCTCCGGGTACCGTTCCCCATCCCATTCCCTTCCCGGGCCATGTCAGCCCCCCATTCTCCACAAGTTTCTTCACCCTGGAAGCCTGCTGTCCCCCCTTTCTCTGGCAGGATGCTGCCCACTTCCTCACCAGATCTCATCCCACATCCCGTCCTCAGCAAGGTCTCCCAAACTGTCAGGTTAGAATTAACCTGTTAGAGACCCAGGCGGGACACAGGGCCACACCCCTTACTCAGCTCCATGGAATTCTCACCTGGACACTTGGCACTTCCGTCAATACTGACTTTCTGGGAGTCTCCCAAGGAGAGTTTCTCTCCTCCCTCCCTCCCTCCCTCTCCCTCTCCTTCCTCTCTCTCTCTCTGTTGTTTTGGAGCCATACCTCACAGTGCTCAAGGATACTCCTGACTCAGTGCTCCCAAGGCTGTGCAGTGCCGGGAATTTTCTTCCATGTGCAAAGTGAACACGTTGAACTATTTCCCAATGTAGGGTTTTTTTTTTTTCAACTTAAAAATCCTGCCACAGGCTCTAGCACAGTGCCTGAGAAAAAATAAGTGCTCAGTGTCCTCCTTGTGAGTTGGGTGGATAGTTGGATGGCTACATGAATGAATGAATGTGTGCCATTTTTCTGCTTTATCCAACCAGTCTTCAAATCAGCCCAACTGTCATCTCTTACAGGAAGACTTCGCTGATGGAAATTCCTTGGTGGAAATTTACCCACTTTCAGCATTGCTATGTTTTTTACATGAAACTCTGCACAGCCTGAGGTACCCTTTTACTTTATGTGGCTGTGAGAACTGCTGTAGTTCCTGTGGTCTGGGTGGGTTCGGAGATCCAGAAACAGGCTTACTCATCTTTGTATCTCTCAGTTGGCCTGGTGCTTTGCACATAGGAGGCACACAGTAAAACTCATGGAACTCATTTCTTTAAACAGTCCAGGCTTCTCTTACCCTGACAGTGATCTGTCTCTGAAACCCAGTGTTTGTGTTTGCTTTTTAGTAGAGCACTATAGTTTTAACTGAAACTTATTTAGAAAGATGTGAGGGAAAAGGTGTTCAAGAGAGGAAGGTGGGCAGCAGAGAAACATTGAGACAGCAAGAGAGAACTAGGGAGAACTAGGGCTGGAAGAACAAGAAGGGACAGTGTTGTAACCACAGAGGGTGGGAAACAGGCCCCCCCATCACACTCCTTTCCCTGAGAGTTACCAGTCACCCAAAAGTCCTCTCCCTCAGACTCACTTCAACATTTAATGCAAAATTTTCTCACCCTCCCTTACCTAATTCCTCCCCTGGTTGTTCAGCAACTTCATTAACACATTTCTTCACTGCCTTGGGATCCATTTCATGCGACTGGTTGATTTGTTACATTCAGTTTTTCTAAGAATTCCCTTACCTGTGTTTTTATCAACAGCTGTGTTTACATGGCCTTAATTACTTCCTAATTGTATATATCCATCCCTCTCCCTGTATTTTTCTTGCTCAACACTGATGACTAAAACAGGAAACTAAAGCAGGGCATTGCTCAGTCAGCTTCCTATCTCCCCCACTGCAATGAAAAGGGCTCTTGAAGACTGTTGGTTCCTCTGGTTTGTATACCTGTTTCCAAGTTAGAGCTTCATCATAAATGTTAATGGTTTTATTTGCACACTCCTGGTGTTTGGCAGTCCCAGTGATATTAGGGTGCTGTATTTATCTCGCTTCCTTCCCTCCCTCTCTTCCCCCTTCCTTTCTCCTTCCCTCTCTCCTTCTCTTCCTTACTCCTTCCCCCTCTCCTTCCCTCCCCCCTCCCCCCCTTCCTTCCTTCCTTCCTTCCTTTCTTCCTCCCTCACTCCCTCCCTTCCTTCCTTTCTCCCTCCCTTGCTCGCTCCCACCCTCCCTACCTCCCTCCCTCCCTTCCTTCCTTCCTTCCTTGATTTAGGGCCACACTCAGCTGTCCTCAGGGTTTACTCCAGACTCTGCATCACTTGATCTCTTGATCACTTGACATCCCGTTATTCATCGATTTGCTCAAGCGGGCACCAGTAACATTTCCATTTGACCCTATCATGTGCCAGTGTAGCCCAATGGCATCTGCTTGCTTCCAGGAATACAAAGAGCCTCAACTGTTCAGGGTATTGACAAAGAAGTCTGACCATCTTGTAGGTGGGCGGCCACGTGATCTTTTGACATCCCATGGGATCCAGTCGGTAATGGCTCTAGTCCAGTGGTCATCTTCAAATCGCATTACATGTCTAGCTCATCTGATTTTTAACGCCTTGGCAAACGCAACTGTATCCCTGACTCTGTAACGTCAGCAGAGGTTGGAACTCTGGATTCCTTTTCTCACTTGAGTGAGACTTGGTATGGCAAGCATAGCTCTTTGATTCCTCTTTTGGAGAGCTGAATTGCATTCTCATCCTGCTTTCATAGGGCCCAGGTTTCTGAGGCGTATGTTAATGCAGGGAGAACCATGGAGTCGAAGAGGTTCTTTGTCCATTTAGCTATTTATTTGATGCTCTTAAAGGCATTATATGCCGCTATCTTCCTCCTGCGCAGCTCAGGTTTTAGGTCACTCATCATGTTGACTTTTCGACCTGCGTACATATAATTGCTGCATTCAGAGATGTTTGTTCCATTGAGAGTGAAGGGGTCTCTGGAACTAGTTCATTTCTCATGAACATAGTTTTGTTGAGATTCAGCTGTAGACCTATCTTTCCACATTCTCGGTTGAAGTCAGCCAGCATTTGTGCTGCTTGGCTAATGTTTGGTGTTATTAGAACCATGTCATCAGCGAAGCAGAGGTGGTGTAGTCACCGACCATCTATCTTCACTCTCATTCCTTCCCATTCTAATTATCGCATGATGTTCTTGAGGGTGGCGCTAAAGAGTTTTGGTGAAATGCTATCACCCTGCCGAACCCTTCTTTTGACATCAATGATCACTTCCTTGTAGAATGATGAAATCCTGGTGGTGAATCTGTACTACAGCTCACGAAGGATCTTGATGTATTGGGTTTGAATGCCCTGTTTGGCTAGGGCTTCAATGACCACTTCGGTCTCAACAGAATCAAAGGCTTTCTTTAAATCAGTGAACATGAGACAGAGCAGCATCCTGAACTCCCTAAAAACTTCAATGAGCTTGATTACTGTGTGGATATGGTTGATTGTGCTGAATCCTTTTTTGGAAACCAGCTTGGTTGTCCATCGTCTAATGTTCTGCCAATCCTGTTCAGGATGACTCGAGTGAACAGTGTGTAGATGATAGACAACAGGCAGATGGGGTGATAGTTGCCAATGCCATGAATGTCTCCCTTCTTGAACAGTAGAACTGTCCTGCTGGTTTTCATTGGGAGGGCACCTTGCATTCAGACAGGTAGCGTGTGAATAGCCGAGCCAGTGTATTGATGAGTACTGATGGCAGGTGTTTGGGTCTGACTTTGTCTGGGCCTGGTGCTGTTCCCTTCTTTATCAACGAAATGGCATGTTGGATTTCAGAAGGGAGAACATTGGGAATGATACATCCATCCTGCGGAATTTGGTATGTGGGCAGGTGGACGTGGCTATCAAAGAGATCTGAGTAGAAGTCATGGATTATCTTCTCCATTGCCTTTCTGAAAGATGTGATAGATCCATCAGGACATTGGAGGGCAGTCATCTTGGTCTTACAGTTGGCAAAGGACAGGCGGGCGTTGTGAATGCCTTTTCCCGGCTTCTGCTGCATCTTTCAGTATTTCTGCTCTTCTCTCTTTGAGGTCTTCCTTATCTCTTCTCTGCACTGCTTTTCAAGTTTGGACATTAGCATTTGGTGCGACTGAGGCTCGCGCCTTGCCACATACACTGGCATCAGACTCTGCATTCAGGGGTCAAACCTGAGACAACGCATGAAAGCCAGGTTCCCTACCCACTGTCCTATCTCTCTGGTCCCCTTCCATACTCTAATCCAGACTGTGAGCACCAGCCGTTTTGGTTTATTGGAGAGGAAGTTCTTGTAATTAATTGACTTTTCTGCTTAGCTGTTACCATAATTGGTGGATCTGGACCCTTGATTTCATACATTTCAGAGTATAGTAAATTTTCATTTCCTGCCTTGCTATGCAGATCATTAAAACATGAGAGACACTTTATGCATATCAGGTACTTTCTCCCCAGGCTACACACATATCCTCATTTCATCCAGCCAACCAGATACAAAAGCAGTACATAGAGGTGCGGAAGTAAAACACCCCAGACCCCTGGGCTGCAAATGGTAGACTCTGGGTCCCCAACAGCAAAACTCTCCATCATCAGGATAGAATTCTTTTTGTTTTCTTGCATTTTTAAATTGAGACTCTGTAATTTAGAAAACTATTCACAGTTGTTTCAGGTATGCAATGTTCCAACACCAATACCCATCACTAGATTCCACCCCCAGCCTATCTCCTTGACAGGTACATTTATTGTTATTATTATTTTAAATTTTTATTATACCACTGTGCTATGTACAATTAAAAAGATGTTAATGATTGGGTTTCAGTCATGCATTTTTCCAGTATCCGTCCATCCACCAGTGCCCTATTCCCACCACCAATATCCCCAAATTCTCTCCCCCTCTCCCTCAGGCTGCCTCTATATCAGTATCAGGCACTATTCCTTTTCTTATCTCCCCCCCCCACTCTTTCTCTTACACATTGTGGTTTGCCCTACAGACATTTAGGGATTATCATGTAAATCCCTTTGTGTACATTCAATGTTCACAATTGAATGTACACAATTGAATTAGTGTGGTGTTAACATTTCCCACAATTAGTAGAACACTCGTATATATTTATATCCCACTAATGAATGCAGTTGCGGAGTGTGGATGGTGAAGATCGCTGCCAGCAAGGTGTGGGGAGATTCTCTGGGCGCTCCCGAGGCTCCATCGGGATAGTGGACTCAGGTTGGAAATTGCTCTCGTGGTCCATGGAATGCAGGGGGTTCAACAGGGAAGGCTGGTTTCTGCTCTGCTGGGTGTGTCTGTGGCTCAAGCATTCCTGGGCTTGAAACACTCTCCTCTGAAGGGCGGGTCTCTGCAGGGTGGGTCCTTGCAGGCTGGGTTTCTGACAAGCTGGGCTGGAGACTGGATTAATCTGTTGGGTGGAGATCTTACGAGCTGCAGAGTGTGGATGGTGAAGATCGCTGCCAGCAAGGTGTGGGGGGTTTCTCTGGGCTCACTCCGGAGTAAGAAGAGAACTCCCAGAATGACCGCCAACTGGGAACTCTTTGGCACCATTGCAGCAACATGGGAAGATACCACCATTGACGACATCCATGAAGAATACAACCGACTGGTTCAGCACTTCCATGACTGTGTGAAGAATGCTGAGAGAAAGACACAAAAAGGACGCCTGTCTTCAGAAACTCTCGAGCTCATTCGCCAATGTGGCAAGGCGCGAGCCTTAGGAGACCAAATGCTAAGGTCCAAGCTTGCTAAACGGTGCAGAGAAGCGATAAAAGAAGACCTCAAAGACAGAAGAGCAGAAATACTGGAAGATGCAGCAGAAGCCGGGAAAAGCATTCACACCGCCCCGCCTGTCCTTCGCCAACTATAAGACCAAGATGACTGCCCTCTGACACCCTGATGGATCTATCACATCTTCCAGAAAGGCAATGGAGAAGATTATCCATGACTTCTACTCAAATCTCTTTGATAGCCACATCCATCTGCCCACATACCAAATTCCACAGGATGGATATGTCATTCCCAATGTTCTCCCTTCTGAAATCCAACATGCCATCTCGTCGGTAAAAAGAAGGGAACAGCACCAGGCCCAGACAAAGTCAGACCCAAACACCTGAAGAATCTGCCGTCGGTACTCATCAATACACTGGCTCGGCTCTTCACCACGCTACCTGTCCGAATGCAAGGTGCCCTCCCAATGGAAAACCAGCAGGACAGTTCTACTGTTCAAGAAGGGAGACATTCACGACATCGGCAACTATTGCCCCATCTGCCTGTTGTCCATCATCTACAAGCTGTTTACGTGAGTCATCCTGAACAAGATTGGCAGAACACTAGATGAAGGACAACCATGTGAGCAAGCTGGCTTCCTGAAAGGATTCAGCACAATTGACCACACAGTAACCAAGCTCATTGAGGTTTGTAGGGAGTACAAGATGCTGCTCTGTCTCACGTTCATGGATTTACAGAAAGCCTTTGATTCTGTGGAGACTGAAGCAGTCATTGAAGCCCTAGCCAAAAACAGGGTGTTCAAACCCAATACATCAAGATCCTTCGTGAGCTGTATTATGGCTTCACCACCAGAATCTCACCATTCTACAAGGGAAGTGATCATTGATGTCAAAAGAGGGGTTTGACAGGGTGATACCATTTCACCAAAACTCTTCAGAGGCACCCTCAAGAACATCGGTGCGACAATTAGAATGGGAAGGAATGGGAGTGAAGATAGATGGTCGGCTGTCGGGACGCCGCCAGGGTCCCCAAGCAATGCCGGGAAGTGAGTTCCCTTCTACCTCCGAAGCCAGCCGGGGAATGGATGAAGACTCAGGAATCAGATGCAGTTTTAAAAGGACTTTACTATCACAGGTTCCAATATACAATCCAAGAGCAGGGAAAACCTCCGGATTCTGGGTTCCCAGCTAGGCCCCAACCAGGTGTAGGCCAAGATGGCTGCCACCACGTGTTGAGGCCCAACAGAGAATGGAGAGGATGGAGAAGCAAAATGCCAAGGGAAGCCGAAATGGCAAAAAAGGGGAAAAAAAGAGAGCTGCTTTCTTCTTGCAGCTTATTTTATAGCTAGAAATCCGCCCAAACTCTCCCAGCCCAGCCCATTCTGGGCTGGGCTTTCTAGAGATGAAAACAGGAAAATAGCTCTATAGAAATGTAGCAACTTCAGACCTTCTGGCTGTTTACAAGGACCCAGAGCTAATTCAAAGCCTCCTAGCAGAGCTGGGAGGAGCTGTAAGCCAAATGTAACTTCCCCTGGCAGGGAGGGTCAAATGCCCTCAGGTAATTTCTCCCAGCACCTCACCTAATGTCTTTTATATGCTAATGTCTTGAGCCAAGATCTGCCTGGAAAAGCTTTTGCAGGGTAGAGAAGGGGGTTTCTGAGATGGCATGTCTCTGTACCAAAGACTAATACTAATGCCAGTTAAATATTTCCCCAAGCCTTCAAAGTCTCGTCTATTTCACGGTAGTTTTGTATTTTAGTTGCCTTTGAGTTATCAGGGGAGCCATGCTTGCTTGCTTGGAGGCAAACAGCATTTCTCTCTGGTCTAATTACTTAGGGGTCCTTAAGGTGGCCAGGCAAATATGCTGGTAAGATCTAGCTAGTCCCACGATGATTGTGGTAGCATGAGAGAATATTTATACCAGCTAGTACAGAATACATGGTCAGATAAACTGCCACATTTAGACTACCCCTTTATCTATGAAGTGATTTGCAGGAGGCAATTCCAGAGCAGATGCAGAGGCTCTTAGAGGAGTCCTGCAGCAGTCGGCAACTACACCACCTCCCGCTTCGCTGATGACATCGTTCTAATAACACCAAACATTAGCCAAGCAGCACCAATGCTGGCTGACTCTCGACTGAGAATGTGGAAAGATAGGTCTACAGCTGAATCTAAAGAAAACTATGTTTATGAAAAATGAACTAGTTCCAGAGGCCCCATTCACTCTCAATGGAACAAACATTTCTGAATGCAGCAGTTATGTGTACCTAGGTCAAGAAGTCAACATGATAAACGACCTAAAACCTAAGCTGTGCAGGAGTAAGAGAGCGGCATGGAATGACTTCAAAGGCATCGAAGAAATAGCTAAAAGGACAAAGAACCTCCAGCTCCGGGCATATCTCTTTGACTACACCGTTCTCCCTGCATTAACATACGCCTCAGAGACCTGGGCCCTACGAAAAGCAGGATGAGAATGCTATTCGGGTCTCCCAGAGAGGAATCGAAAGAGCCATGCTTGGAATATCACGCCTCACTCAAGTGAGAGAAGGAATCCGGAGTTCTGACCTCCGTCGCTATTCCAGAATCAGGGACACTGTCTCGTTTGCCAAGGCATCGAAAATCAGATGGGCTGGATATGTAATGCGATTTGGAGACAACCGCTGGACTAGAGCTGTTACCGACTGGATCCCACGGAGACGTCAAAAAGATCACGTGGCCGCCCACCTACAAGATGGTCAGACTTCCTTATCAAGACCCTGAAGGAATGGTTTGAGGCTCTTCATATTCCTGAATCAACCAGATGCCATTGGGCTGCATTGGCACATGATAGGGTCCAATGGAAATGTTACTGGTGCCCACTTGAGCAAATAGATGAATAATGGGATTCAAGTGATCAAGTGAATGAATGCAGTTATTCTTTATCTGTCCTTTACGTTCTGACAAATTTACTAAGCACGATAATCTCCATGTCTATCCAGTTGCAGGTAAATTTTATGACTTCGCTCTTTTCTGACAGCTGCATAGAATTCCATTGTGCAGATATACCATCGTTTCTTTAGCTAGTCTTCTGTTCTCAGGCATTCAGTTTGTTTCCAGATTCTAGCTATTGTGAATAGAGCTTCAATGAACATCGAATTGCACATAGTGTTTCTCTGTGTGTTTTTGTGTCTCCAGGGTAAATTCCCAGGAGTGGTATTGCTGGGTCAACTGGAAGCTCAATATTTAGTTTTTGGAGGAATGTCCAAATTGTTTTTCCAAAAGGGTTGGACCAGTCCGCATTCTCAGCAATAGTGGATGAGAGTTCTTTTCTCCCCACATACACACCCGCACTGGTTGTTCTTGCTCTTTTGGATGTGTGCCAGTCTCTGTGGCATGAACTACACCTTAGCTTACAATACTATTAAAGGTCAGGTTTCATGCATAATGTGATCCAGCACTATTCCTTCCCCCAGAGCATCCTCTTCCCTCCCTTTCCCCAATGTCCCCCCACTCTCAGCTCCCCTAGCAGACTCCCTATAGAAGGCCTGTTCTCAGCTCTTAGGGGCATTCGTTTTCTTCCTACTCTGTTTCTTTATGTCCGGCATATGAGAGAGCTCATTGTGTGTCTGTCTCTCTCTCTGTAGCCTAACTTTAAAAAAATATTTTATTGAATCACCTTGAGATAGACCATTTCAGAGCTGTTCATGATTGGGTTTCAGACATATGGTGTTTTACTCATCACAATTCTCTCCAGATCCATCCACTTAGCAGCAAGCGGCGTGGTTTCATCTTCTCTTACAGCGTGTTGTGCTCCATTACGGATACATATCAAGGTGGAATTCTTGGCTCAAGATGGATTGGAGATGGAGTTAGAGAAGTTGGCCTTTTCTCAGAGAATCCAGAGGCTCCCTTAGGTATTCTGCTTATCCAGGCTGCCGTGAGGCTATCGCTTAACCTGGTGCCAGGGCCCAGAGAACTGTGGGGCTTTCACTGAATCATTCCCCTCCCCCACCCTGCTTTGCCCTCTGCTTCCCACTGGGGCTTTGAAATTCATGCATAATAGAGGAGTTCTAAAACTCTGGGCCTAGAGGACTGTGGGAACAGAGAGGTTGGTGCACTCAGAGTTGCTTTTTTCAATCTTAGTTCAAATCCCTTAAAAAAATTCCAAGGAACTCAGGCTTCACCTAATCTAGAAGAGCCCGCTGCATCAGTCCATCAACAAATCTTTATTAAATGCCCTGAGATGCTGGGCCCCTTGCTCAGTGCTGTGGTCAGCTAACCGAGCAGCCCTGGTTTTACAGTAGAACTGTGATTTGCCATTTCTGATGAAAAGGACTATTTATGGCATGCCAGAGCTTATGGGGCTTATGGCTGTTAAGTCTGTTTAAGCCTGCAACTGAGATCGAGGCTTTTTTTTTTTGAGGGAAGAAGAAAACAAAACCCAGCACCCATTTCTTCCTTGAGCGAGCATGTAAGTTGAGCTCCCCTGTTATGAAACAGTGGGAAGGAAACTGCCGTGGGCTTCCCTGGGTAAATAACAATGGGCTGGACACCACGTGACCTCTGCAGTCCAGAAGAGAGAAGGGCAAAGAAATCTTTTTTCTTTAAGATTTTTTTTTTTAAATAGAAGGCCCACGTTTCCTCAGCATGTCTCAAGTGTGCCTCGTTTTTCCTTTAAGAGGCTTTGAACTTCTCTTGCCATTTGGAAATGTTAACTCTGGAAAGGGCAGCGAGCAGAAAGATGCTGGGCCTGGTTGTGGGTGCGAGAATGATGGGGTGGGGGGAGGAGGAAGGGGAGAAGGAGGAGGAAGAAGAGGAGAAGGAAGAGGAGGAGGAGGAGGAGGAGGAAGGAGGAGGAGGAGAGAGGAGGAGGGAGGAGGGGGGAGGAGGTCATGAGCTGTCAAAACTTGCAGGGCTGCCTGGAAACAGGGTCTCCTACATACCAGAACTGGGTAGGTGTGAGGATAGGGGGGCATTGCACAGACAGAGTAAGCAAGAGCTAAGCTGGAGGGGCCCCTGATGCGGAGCCTGCACAGATAAAGTTATCTACAAAGCTGGGGCAAGCACTGTCTGAGGAGAGCCCAGGGTGCTGCAGAACTTTTTTTTTTTAAGTGTTTCTGGGGACCCTGCAGTTTTATATTTTATTTTATCATTTGGGTTCTATGCTTACACCAGTGTTGACAAGTGTGGCTTTGGTGTATGAAGTGACCTCACCTTACAGTCAACAAAATGCCTGAGACCCTCATCCATGCCTTTGTGTTACTTCCAGCCCCTCTCATCTTTCTCTCCCCTTGTCCCCCCAAGCCAGGTATTCCCTAGTGTGTAGTCAAGTGTTCTGTTTATTATAAATTGATTGTTCATAAACCTTGTTCATAACCTTGATGTGTTTTGCTGTGTACCACCGGTGAGTGAGATTATGCAGTACTTGTCCTTCTATTGACTTTTAGTCATACACGCATATACTGTCTCCATTTTCACCGAAATTGCTGTGAACTGTATGATTTCACCATTTCTTATATATCACTTGTATCACTTCACTTGTCTTCCGTTGTTCATCGATTTGCTCGAGTGGGCATCAGTAACATCTCCATGTCCTGTCACATGCTAGTGTAGCCCAAGGGCATCTACTTGCTCCAGGAACACGAAGAGCCTCAGGCCATGCTGTCAGGTCATGGGAATGAGGTCTATAATTGTTACTGGTATTTGGCATATCAAATACAACACGGGTAGCTTGCCAGACTCTGCTGTGTAGGTGGTATACTCTCAGTAGAAGGTTCTCATCTTAAGCATTTACTGATGAAACTCAAAGGGGAAAGATCAGGTTTTCTCTTGGGTGGAGCTCTGAGGAGCCGTGGAGTCTGGATGTTGAAAATGACCGACCTCATGGTGTGGGGGTTGCTCTGGCTTCCTGCTAGGCTCACTGGGATGACGGGTCACAACTAGAACCTGCCTAGTGCTGTATACAGTGTATAAATGTGGCAGATCCTGGGAAGGACCTGATCCTAACATTCAGTACTATCTAACACTATCACACGGCCACAGAGCGGCCACACACTGACGGAGCTGTGGGTCTGGCATGCTCTCTCTTCCAGGGTAGCTGACATGAAGGTGGAGGAAAGGGCAGAGGAGCCCAAATCCTCACTCCAAGTCTGGCCAGCGTGGCCCCTCCCCCACACGTGTGAGCGAACTGTTGGAGCAATGTTGGACTCTGCCAGAGGCTGGACGAGCCCCCTTACCAACCACCAGAGGTCAGCTGCATGGGTTGCTTCCACGTGGGGCCGAGCGGTGCATTTGATGTACAGTAGTAATCATTTCTTATGACTAGGTATTATTCCATTGTTGATATATACTGCAGTTTTTTGTTTTTCCTTTATCCATTCTCCTGTCATTGGACACTGGGTTACTTCTATACCCTGGCTATTTTACTAAGTGCTTCAATGAACATAGGCATATAAATATCTTTTTGAGTTAGTATTTTTATGTTTGTGGTAGATACCAAGAAGAGATCCTACATTAAAATTTTTGTATTTATTTTGGACCATACCTGACAGTATTCTGTGCTCAGAAATCACTCCTGGCAGACCCCAGGGGACCATATGGTGCTGGGGACCAAATCCAGGTTGAGTGCATGCAAGACAAGTGCCTCATCGGCTGGACCATCTCTCTGGTCTCAGACTCTGCAGTTTTAGAGACACCTGTGGATAGACAGCAAAGATCTGTGCATTGCTTTCCTCCAGCTCACCTGAGCCGTTCATATAGTCTCTGGTGAGGCAGCATTAGGGTCTATCTATGTGGGGACCTTAGATGGCCCAGACTCGAATCCTTACCAGCTCTGACCCCTGGGACAACTGATTTCATCTCTAGTTTCTTCATCTATAAGATATTGATGATAATACCCCAGTGAGATTTGAGGAGGACTAAATGCAGCCTGTTCAGATCAGTGATTGACCTGAAGCAACTACTTAAAGCTGTTATTATTTTTACTATGATGATGTATGATTCTAATAACGGTATTGAGGGTCTGGTAAAATAGCTCCAAGGATTCAAGCCCAGGCCTTGCATGCACGAGGCCTAGATTAAATCCCTATACCACATGGTTTCCTAAGCACCTCCAGATGTGACTCACAAACAAACAAACAAACAAACAAACAAAAAACCACCCCAACATTCTATGGAAGTTTTTTGTTTTTATTTGCATGCATGTAGTGCTCAACATAGGTCAGTGGCTTCTTTGTCCAATACCGCATCATTTCAGTACAGAGTTTAATTCCAGTATGAGTCATTTCCAGAACAGGATTTCGGCATCCCGAGACCATGGCACCGATCCTCTAGAGGGGTGATACTGCCCTGTGGAGCTGTGCATGCCGTGGGGCAGGAAGATGGGCCTCAGGAGCCTCAGAGCTGATCTTCCTGAAGGGAGTGTCCATGGGCTGTAGAGGGGAGACCATCTCTGGGCAGAAGTTGCAGGCAGCACGGTCACCTTGCATCATCACGTATGCTGCTCATGAGTTGGGAACGGCATCTCTGAACCCATGTCAGATTGTGTGTAACTGTGAGGGCGGACACCAGGGACCAGGTATCAGTGTGTTTCAAGACTTTCCAGTGACCTGAGAGAGGTTATTAGACACAAGCTAGGACTGCCAGAATGACCCCAAGGCTTGTGTGATCATGGGAGATGACAATGATGATGGTTTTGTTCTTACTTGTCTTTTGGGGAAATAGCCCCTGTTATCTTTGATTATAAAAGACCTCTCTCTTTTTCTCTCTTTCCCTCCTCTCTTTCTCTCTCTCTCCCTCTCTCTGTATGCAGAGAAATAAAAGAGCTGGAACAATAATGCAGTGTATAAGGTGTTTGCCTTGCACATGTCTGACTTGGGTTTGATCCTGGAACCAGATACGGACCCTGGAGCCTGACAGGAGTGGATCCCTGAGTGTAGAGCCAGGAGTAAGCCCTCCTGTGACCCAAACACAAAACTGACAACAGAGAACCAAAAAGCCCCACAAAGAATTAAAGAAGAAAAGAGATTTCAACTTTCACTAGACTGGTCTTCAGGTAGGTGATTTCAACTACTTATTTTAAACTGTTTTTTATCTTCACAAAACACAGATGGGGAGAGAATGGAGTCTGACAAGGAGCGTTGCTCAAGAGTGAAAGAGTGATTAGTCCCAAGAGGAGGAGAGGCTGGAATCTGAAAGGCTTTTCTTAGAACAGTGCACACTTGCAGCCTTGGTATCTTTTGATTTGGACAAACGGATTTGCCATGTGGCGCACTGCTGCCGTAGCACATGTATTTTCTTTTTTTTCTCCTTTGTCTTTCTGTTTCCGTGTTACTGTTATGGAGGTCTCCCTGGTTCCAATAGCATTAACCTTTACATTTTTAATGTCAGTGATTTTCCCTTCTTTGGCACTTTGGCGCTGTCCAGTGCTCACATCGGATACACATAAACTCTGCTGGGGTTGTGAGAACCCAAAGTTCAAAGTACCCCGTACTCAAAGGAGTCGTGTGAATGATTGGCGACTGCATGGAGAATGGGGTGCAGCGTGCCAAGGACAACTTACTGTGGGGTTGCAGACAGGTCTGGATGGAAGTGGACAGGGCCAGGCTAGTCGGAAGCTGTGACTGACCTCAGCTGACAGCTAGGTGCCAGGATCCTCTTCTCTGGGTTCTCAGAGCCCAAACAATGGATCAAAGGGCAGTGCCTCAGACTGTAGTTAGTGCTGACACCCATTGGTGTGGTTCACTGTAGTCTTCATGAGTGTATTGGAAAACAGCATTTGAAAGTGAGGCGGCGTGGAAGTTCTTTTATGACTGAGACCCGTAATATGGGACTGTCTTGCAGTTGTCCTTTGTGTTATCTGCATATAACGTTTCCAGTAGCCTGGTCCTAAGCAAATTCTTCCCATATGTTGGATGAAGGGTTAACGAATTAAACTTTACCGTAGAAAAGAGAATAGCACCCCCTCATCGTTTCCCCTTAAAAAGAGTTTGTCTTTGGATTTCCTGTTTGATTTCTTCTATGACCCATTTGTTGGTAAAAACAAAAAATTTAAAAATAAAAAAAAGAAATGTGAAAAAACAAAACAAAAAAGAGTTTGTATATCCAGAGCAACCACTTTGCCTTCTGCCCACATGAGTGAACGGTAGCTATTTGTGAGGTATGTGTAGAGGGAATTTCTTCCATGGCAGAATTGTAGTTTATGTATTATATATGTGATGTGTGATATGGGTGATGGAACAGGCTAGCTGTAGCCTGTTACTGATCTCTCAAATGAGACACATTATCCCCAGAAGAAATTTCTGCCTCTGTCCACTGGTCTGTACAATATTCAATGCCCCTTCCCTCAAGAGGGTGTGGTTTGGGAGCCTTGTCCACTGGGACCTTTGTGGTATGGCCAGGAGGTGGGGGTGGGGCATCACAGATGCCCTCAGAGTGCCCTGGATGGGCAGCTTGTGGCCAAGTAATTCTGTGCCGCCATTCTCTATGGTGGGGCCGCCAGTTCTGCTTGACTTTGCTCCAAATGTGTAGCTGGAGATTTGACCAGAGCTGGAATGTTTCATCAGTACAGTTGGAAGCTGCCATCAGGGTATGTTCTTCTCTTGGTCTTTATTAGGCTATTAGTTACCAGAAGATTCTCAAGCCAAAAAACTTGCCTCTGATATTTCTGCAGATTCAAGAAAATAGCCCCCAAATTCCCTTCAAATCAGAGCTCTGGAAAACTGGAGACTCTTTTTTCATTCTCTTCTGAAGAGAGTTCTGCCTGAACTCAGTCCCTCTCACTGTCTTTCACTCATTCCATCTTTTATCTTTAAACCTCAGTGTTCAGTGAAGCTGGGGGACTGGGATCACCCGGGAGTCAGTGAATGGGGCCACTTGGCTATCCTGGTGGAAGCCACAGGCCCTGACTTCTGAGAGCTCAGTCCTGGAGTAAATTCAGCTCCAGATTTCCCAGAAATCATTTTCCCATTTTTAAGTACCAGCTCAGCTACATGGATTGCCACACTAGCATAGAGAATGTTTTGAGCTGGTGCTTGGCTTTCTTTTTGTTAACATTGGGGTGAAACCCTCTGAAGAAAAGTGCTATAGAAAAAAAAGTCTTTCCTCTCACTCTGAGGAACTACTTAGCAGATTCTAGATCACATTCTTTCAGATGCTTGTATTTCCTTCCTTCCTTCCTTCCTTCCTTCCTTCCTTCCTTCCTTCCTTCCTTCCTTCCTTCCTTCCTTCCTTCCTTTCCTTCCTTCCTTCCTTCCTTCCTTCCTTCCTTCCTTCCTTCCTTCCTTCCTTCCTTCCTTCCTTCCCTCCTTCCTTCCTTCCTTCCTTCCTTCCTTCCTTCCTTCCTTCCCTTCCTAGTCTGGATTCTTGTTTATCCTTTGCAACTTCACTTGATATCTCATAAAAAAATTTCTGGGGCCAGAAAGATAGTACAACAGGTAGGTAAGGGGACTTGTCTTGCATGGAGTCAACCTGATTTCAAACCTTGCACTCCATATAGTCCCCAAGCTCCACCAGGAGCGATCCCTGACCACAGAGGCTGAAGTAATCTCTGAGCATTAGCGAAGTGTGATCCATAATTGAAACCAAACTGTACAATATCTATCCACTTTAATTTTAACCTGATGCTGTAGGAGTTTGTGCTTGAAAAGAGACAACTGGGGTTCCAGTGAGGGGACACTGAAACTCCCTAACAGGATGTGTATGCAGGAGAACACACTACGCTAGCTGTAGAGGAAGAAAGGAAGGAGCTCTACCTTGATTTGCCCAGGGGCAGCTATGGGCAGCACCCAGGAGGTAGGTAGGTCGAATGTCAGAGGTGGAAGTGTTGACGTGGGGAGAGAGGAGGTCCATATCCCCAGGCAGTCAGCTCAGAAGATGTGAACATTTGCAACCTCATCTGAATCTGCTGTTTTTCGACTCTAAATCTTCTTCCTTACCATCTTGTTCTGTTACTGTTGTTTTAGAGTAATTGTTGCTGGGATGGGAGCTGACATTCCCAGCCTTGACTGGTAGACACAGTTCAAGACATCTCTTTTCTTGATCTCAGGTCCATGGATGGACCTATATATAGCCATAGCTACTCACAGCGAGTTGAGCACAAAGTATTAGTAAGCATTAGAACTCAGCTGATGGTGTTTATTATTAGTTTTGATTCTTGTCCCAAGCTGAGAAACTGGAGAGCAAATTAGTACAGAAGGTAGGTCACTTTCCATGTTCCCAGATGACCTGGGTTTAATCCCTGGTCCTACATATGATTCCCAGAGCATCACCAGGAGGGATCCCTAAGTACCAATGAATGTAGCCCAAAAATGGAAGAAAGAAGAAGGTACCTGGAAGACAGAGACTTGTGGGTAAATGTGGGCAGATTTAGTAGGTCCTATAATCTCTGCTCCCTCTTCAAGCCCCTCAAAGGATGGCAAGGATGAACGGGAACGATATACAGTGTATAGGCTGCTTGCTTTGCACAGGCTGACCTAGGTTCAATTGCCAGCATCCCATATGGTCCCTTGAGCCCTCCTGGAGTGATCCCTGAAAGAAGAGCTAAAAGTAAGCTCTGAGTACTGCTGGGTATAGTCTTCAAACACACAAACAAGCAAACAAAATAAACACACCCTCCCCAAAATGGTGACAAAGAAATGATAGAGGAAAACCTCCAAGGACAAGGAAAATGGAGAGAAAAATGACACCAGACAAAGAAAAATCAACAAAACCTGGGGACACGAAGAATGGGGCCAAGTGCCCTGTAAAAGGAGAACAGCTCCAGCAGAGGGACACTAGAAAGCAGCAAGCCAGCTTGATCCAACAGCTGCCTTTGAGCAGGAGTTGGGGGCACCGGACAATTCCCAAAGCTGGGGAGGCTGGGATCAGCACATATAAGGACAGGCCGGAAATCTCTCTCAGGAGATCTGCTGTACCAAGCCCAGCGCCCGACAGGTGTTCCTTCCCTGCTCCTGCAGGAAATGGACTTAATCCCGGGTAATTGAACTAGAAAGAAGGCAGATTAAGGGACAAACAGAAAACAAACCACCTTGAGCTGGATGGGACCTAAGCGTGAGGTCTCCAGGTGTTTCCCACTGGTGCCACCCAATTGGCCCATTCTTCCAGGGAAGGGAGCAGAGTGTTACTCTGGAGAAATCAATTCTTTGAGAAGAGAGTCACAGATTCCGACATGGGAGCCCTAGGGTGAGATGGCTGCTCTCTGCATGGAAACCCCACAGTGCAACCACCTGCCTCAAGCCCCTACGCTTGATGAGAAATCACAGCCCTTTGTAGTATCTTTTCCCATATGCAAACAGACAGCCCGAATCCAGCCAGAAGAAATCACCCCTCAGCATTAATAGCTTAAGATAGATGAACCCATAGGACAGTGATGAAATGAGAGCAGGAAGGGAACGCAGAAGAAATAAATAGACAGAGAATGGGGGTCAAGAAGAACAAACAGAGGAAACTGTAAAGATAGTAGAACATAAAATAGAGCAAAGTTGAGAGTGTCTCATTGGGGATCCTCTCACAGCAGCTCAGAGCTCAACTTGAAAGGGGTTCTTGGTGTCATGTGCTGTAGGTACCCCTCTCCCCCTCCCGGACATCTGGTGAAACCTGTGGGCCTCTTCTCAGAAGAGTGTTTTTGAAAGGGCATATAATGCATAGGCGTGTCCTTGAAACCAATATACTTGATTTTTTTTAAATAATAGAATACAGAATGGTAATAGAGTACATGGGATCTTTAAGGGGTACATTAAATTACAGAACCTACAGGTAGGCCTCCTGCAATTTTGAAGTAATGATGTACACAAGTGATATTTCTAGGGATCACATCATACAATATGGTGAGCTGCTAGGTTGACATAGTTTGAGAATCTCTTAGAGACAAAAACCCCAAGTCTCAGGGGAACCCACAACTGTGACCAAGAAATAGATCCCTAGTCAATAAATAAATATTGTGGAGGCCTCACTTGACCACATTTGGGGGAGCTTAAAGTACCAGGGATTAGACTCAGGACCTTGTGCATGCTAGGTGTGTGCTGTCTCTTGAGCCACATGCCCGGCCCATCTTAATATCATCCTCAAGCTATTGCCCATTCTCTCCTTCATCTCTACCAAGATTGCCTCCCAGGGCCCTCGTCTTTGCTTTTTTGTATGGAGAACACATGTTCTCCTTTCCATGTGTTCCTGATGCTTCTGTCAAGCCTGGTGCCTAGTCTCCTTACTGCATGGTGAATGGGTAGGTGGTGTTACATCCCTAGACACAGCACTGCCTTCAAGATGGAGACCTACAGAGTCCGGGTTGACAGGGCACCTCCTGTGAGATCTTCCGATTTGAAACAGAAGGCAACCCTTCTTAGTTGAGTTACTGAGGGACCATGCCTAGGTTTTCTAGGAGTTATTTTCACAAAGCAGAAAAGTTCTCTGATGCAAAAGAGAATTGGATTAAATAGCACAGAGGGTAAGGCACTTGTCTTGGTTTGACCCATGACACCACACACATATGGTCCCCCAAGCCCAGCAGTGATCCCTGAGCACAGAGCCAGGGAGTAAGTCCTAAGCACCACTGCGCTGGGGTTCAAATCTCCCTCTCTATCCTCTCACACCAAACCCAACTAAAATGAGATCATGAAATTGGAGTGACCAGGAGAAACAAAATGAAGAGAGAAGCAAGAGAGATGTGACAGGAGATGAATGTATCTGGGGTTCATATAAGGAGAGGAGAAGAAGGAAAAGGAGAGGGAAGTGTTTTCTAGGCCTGAAAGCTTTTGTACTCTTTTCTGGATTTTGGTTCCTGGATCCTTCTTGTCCACAAAAGCCAAAATTGTTCTTGTGTTCAAAAGTCAAAATTCCCCCCTTCTGGCTAAGTCAGTCCAGTGTAAGCTGACTTTCTATGACTCCACGCCATCCTGGTAACTACCCAGGAACAATGCTGGACAATGCAACAAGTTAGAATGATGCCACCAGAACAGGACAACAGCTCTGAAGAGAAGGAACTAGGCATCTGGGTTTATGATCAGCAGAAGTAGAGTGAAATGACAGCTTATAAATATTCTAGTAGTGTTTTTGGAAATGCATGCATAGTCATGAGGGAGAATAGTGAACATGTACAGTGAGGAACATACATCACATGTACAGAAAAGGGTGGAGAAGTGTTATTGGTGTCATTAAGCATGGTCATTGAAGGCCAAGGAGACTAGAGGTTGAAATGGATTCTGACTGCACCGTCTCCCACTAGCTGGTACAGTCCAGCTCAGGAGTATGAGGGTCAATCAGCGCCAAAAGAATTCAATGGAGCAGTTTCTCCCAGGAAGAGGTGGTCATGCTTCTCCAAGTTATAAGCTTCAGTCTAATAATCCCAGAGATTCCATCTTAGTTTGGGGCAAAAATAAAGGGCAAAGATGCCAAACCTTTGGCACTTCTGCAAAACCCTAACATCTATTTATATCAGACACCTGCAGGCCCAGTGAGTTCAGAGTTACTCAGGGCACCTCCTTCTCTGCTGCTTTACAGCACACAGCCTCACACCTCCTCCTGCACCCTTCAAGCTTCCTGGATCATCTTCAGGCTACTCTGTAGAGCCTCTGCCATCTACACCTTCCTCTGATGCCAAATGACAATTTGTTTGTTTATTCAGTCAGTGTTTATCGAGCATAAATGTGGTGGAAACACAGCAACCAGTAGCAGGGAAATAAAGAGACCTATCTAACTAGGAATCAATGTGGAAATGCAATTTATGCTTAGGAGCCAATGCAGAGTAATTAGAGGTCTGAGGGAAGGGGTGACCATGACGGATGGATGCTGTAAGCCCCTCTATGGGTGCTAGAGATGGACCGAGAGGTAGTGCAGGACCATGGAACTGCAGGGAAGTGTGGGAGTTTGGTGGAGGAGTTTGAGAGCTCTGGTGGCATCATAGCAGGACCCCCCCCCACTTACAGAGCCGGGTGGGGAGGATTTAGCAGATGTTCCAGCGCCCCATCCTTCAGAGTCTGTAGCTCTCTTAGCTCCTGGAGTCCACTTTCTGCTGAATGTTAATGACCGGTGGAGGGGTTTTGACGTTGGTTTTGTAACAGTATGTGGAGCCTTTGATTCTTCATTTTTTAATTTTTAAAAAATTTGTTGTTCTTTGATGATATGATTTCAACTTGGTATTAAGATTTATAGTTTTAATGTACAAAGTGATTGTGTTCCACCACCCTGGAAGTGCTCAAGATCATTCCACCACTGTCCTGTGCCATTTCTGGTCTTTCCCACTCTTGCTCCCTTTACTCATTCTGCTACATGGTTAGTTCAAGTTTTATAATCAAAGGCTGAGGCTTGTCATTGTCCACTGCTGTCTGTTTCTGGTTTTGTTTCTCAGATTTTTGTACTACAGATGAGCAAGATCATCCAGTGATTTTCTTTCTCCCTCTAACTTATTTATCTTAACATGATGACCTCCAGTTCCATTCAAATTGTAACAGACAGCATGGTTTCCTAAAAGTTGGATAATATTCCATTGTGAGTGCATGAGTGTGTGTGCATACATGCATGTGTGCATTGTGTGTATTTGTGTTCATGTACCATATCTTTATCCATTCATCTGTCGTTGGGACATTAGGTGGTTTCTACAGCTTGGTTGTTGCCCTTAGTGCTGCAGTGAACGATATGTGCGTATCTTTGGTTGTTTTGTTTGCCTTCAAGTTACACCTTAGGTGCTGGGGCACTGATTCATATTCTTAAGGTGGATGGCAACAAACAAGGACGCTGGACCATATAGAAGTTGGGAGCCCTTCAACCTCCCAACCCGAGGCCAGGCTGAGAGTTTCAGGAACATGGGTGTGTGCAGGGCCTCGGAGCTTGGGCCCCAAGCTACCACGAGGCACAGGGCTTGTTCACACACCAAGCTGCTACAGCCTCTGTTCTTGTGCTGGGCAGGGTCTCAGAGGGGCTGCAGAAGGAAGGGGCGGGCAGGGGTGAGTGGGGTGTGTCTGCCATCTAAACCCTCAAAAGCGTCCCCTCCTTCTAGTGGAATTTTCCGTGGGAGGACAATAGCAAGGTGCCTCCCCTGCTTCTCCCAGAAAGCTTTCCTGTGTAGTATCGTTTGATGCTGGCAGATCATACCTCTTTACAAACATCTTTTGAACTAAACAATCCCAAACCACAGAGGCTCTTTGTTGTTCTTTATCTTTTTTTAAATCTAAATCTGTGTCATTTTTATGGGTTCATCAAGATAACCCACATTGGTTTTCATTTAACTTTAATAATCAAATCTTTCCTTACAGTCCAGATGGAAGTGAACAAACCCGTCAAAAAACCCTCTGACTCCATCTGACTTTCAGGTCCTGGAAATTGGCTGCTTTATACTTCGTGCAGTGGACGGAGATTCTTGCAGGTGTTGCATGTCAGAGTGGTGCCTTGATAGCAAATATAACTGATCAGTAGATTGTTATGTTTACCAGAAACTCTATAGCATAATCTCATTGGGGTTCCAGAGGCCCCAGGATGTGGGAGTGGTGGTTGTGGTGGGGGTGGGGGGTCGGTTGTGGTAGTCGTGGTCATGGTCCTGGTCATGGTGGTGGTCGTGTGGTCATGGTTGTGGTGTGTTGGTGGTCGTGGTGGCTTAAGGCAGATTGGTCCTGGAGCAAGAAAGCTTAAACTATAAGTTTCAGGGTTCTTCAGTTGTGTAGTGAAGGATCTTTTTTATTCAAGGATCTGTAAAAGACCATAAAAATCTTTACGTGGACATATAGACCTAGACCAGAAATAGCCAGGGCTGATGGGGTTGTAGGAAAACAAAACCATCATTTGCCGTTGGTGAGACCACCTTCGGAGCTCAAACTCTGTGGAAACAGAAATCCCACCTGCATTAAGAACAGAGTTTATATATGACCCAGCAATTCCACTTCTTAGTATCTATCCCAAGATTCAAGACTATTATTTTGAAAGACTTTTTGCACAGCTCTGCTTATTGCAGCACTGTTCACTGAAGTCAAGCTCTTAAAACAGCCCAAGTGTCCAAGACCAGAATAGTGAAGAAAAAAAGTGGTAGGCGCATTATGGAATATTACTCAGCTAGGACAAATGAGAAACCCTGTAGCAATGTGGGTGGAAATGGCGACTGTCATGGTGAGTGAAGCCAAAGGAAGACAGATACTGAATGATTTCTTTCATGGCTGGAGTATGAACATAGGAAGGAAACAATTGTCAATGACAACAGGCCCTGAGAATTTGCCTGAAGAACTGAGTTTGCTAAATTGGGCATAGGACTTAGAGACAAGGATAGATGCAGGGAGGATGATAATCCCTTGATGAGTGGTGTAGCAGCATCGTATTTCGAATTAATAATATTAACAATATTAATGCCCAAATTAAATATATATAGAGAGAGGAGAAAAAGAATATTGTTTTGTTTTCTTTTTTTGTCACTTGGTTTCTCTTGTATGAGATAGGTACCGCAATACTCTGCTTGCCAACTGCGAGCTTGATCTATTGTGACTCTTCCTTGGCTTTCCTCTTTATCACAGGGATTTAATTTCCACAGAGTCTATGCTCTCTGGCTTCCTTCTCAGGTCAGTCAATAGGAGGCTTGGAGAGAAGGTTGCTAGGGACTGAAGGCAGGTCTGCCCCTCTGCTTCCTGTGGCAGCTCTTCTCTCCATGCACCCGCTAATCTCCACACAGTCTCTTGCTCTGTGCCCCTTGCTTATGCAGTCTTCACTTAGTTATAGTCTTCTGCCACATGGCCCCACGCGATTACTGCTGTTATTCTTATAGAGGTGTTAGGGCCACTCCTGGAACCATTCCACTAGCTCTCTGCAGGCCCTGAGTAGTTTGGTGTCTGAGCCATGTTTTGGTGCTGCATGTGAGTTACCACATCCATAGCTTTCAGGCAGTGCAGGAGTGGAGAGAATTGGAGTAGAGGAAGTTTGATGCAGGGATCGCTTAGACCTTCAGTGCATATACAAGACATGCTCATCCCCCCCTACCCCTGGTCACACTACTCTTGAGAGCCTTACCTTCCTCCTAACCACTCCAATCCCATCTCACCATCCTTGGAACTGGCGAGAAATGTCTCTATTTTTGCAACTCTGAGCTCCTTTTGTCCTTTTCAGCAATTCTGTCACATGCGTAACTAATTCCCCATGTCCCATTCTTTTTCGGTTTGTCAGGATGGCTTCCATTTTTTCAATCCTGATGGTTCACATCCCTGATCCCCAGCATTACTGGGGAGCAGCCAGAGTTCAGGGCCATTATTGTTTAGTATAACGCCTCAGAATGTACAGCAAATTCTCAATAAATGTAGCTATCGGAACCTTGATCTTCTCGACCAAAATTTTTCTGACAGTCAAGTGCATGGAATCCTGCCCTCCTTTTCCCTTTTTGTTTTTTTTTTGCCTTGTATCTTTGTGGTTACATGCGGTCCTTAAAGCAGAGAAATTTTAGTAAATGGTCATGCCTGCCAGGGGATGACTATTGAGTGTCTCCCGGCTCCTGTGCAGCTTCCAGTTTCCATAGAAACCAAGCAAAGAGAATTTGCTAAAGGAAGCCTAGAAAATAAGTAAGATTCAGGTCTGTAATGATTATGTCTCAAACCCGTTAACACACAAGCAGAGTTATTACTATGTATCTTATCTTCTTGGAACATCTTTTTTTTCCCTCCTTCTCATAAGCTGCAATCGACCTGGGCTTTTTTTTTCTTGCAGAGAAGATGACAAGAGTACAGGATTTCTTTTGCCACCACATACTCCCTATCACATTTCCCACAGCAAAAGCTTCCTCGGCCTCTGTTATTTTGTTTATCTGCCCACGAAATGCTGCCGAAAACCCGGTTCTTGCCATTTTGTGCATAGTCAGAGGTTGGTTGTTAACTCTTGTTAAAAATATAGGAACAAAGACCCAAAAATAGTAATGTAAGCGGATTCTAGACACAGGAGAAAAGAACAGGCTGAAATCTCTCCAAAAGATGGCCCACAAGACAGAGCTTCCGCTAAGAACACAAGCACAAATATTACAAATTCCCAAGGTGGAAGGGGTGGGAACTCATGAATCTTCTGATTGATTACCAGTAACTTAGTTGGAATCTCTCTTTAGCCCACCAGAAAGGTTGGGGAGGAATGAAAGAAATATTCGAGTCAGACCTGTCTGAATTTGAATCAATAACCAGGCACTTTTCAATTTCCAAGAAGCAATTTAAAATATTTTCTTGAAAATGTCCTCCCCTAGACAGGAGGGGCTTGAGAGGATGTGGGGCAGAAGAATGCTACAGTACTGGATACCGAGGTGCTTAGTTACGCTGCTCACTGCCAAAACGGGCTACTAGGTGATCTCTGGAGAGTTAGCTCTCAAGAGGAGGACGCGAGCATGCTTTTACTCTTTATGGCTCTCAGCCTTCTCTCTTGAGTCTCAAAGCATTGCTAAATGAGAGACCAAGCTTGACTGGGTGAAGGGCACAGAGGGAAAGCCCAAGGCTCGGGAGGAAGTCCTAGAGTGGCAGGAAGACATGGATTAATTGATTTATGCCACCTAGACTTAAGCACCAGAATCTCTGAAACCCTTTTGTGTTTTTAACACAGAATCTCTGAAAGTGAAGTTCTGGGAGAATCTGTGGTTCTGACCTTCCTCCCCTTCAGCGCCTCCAGTTCCTGATACAGGGAACTGAGGCTCCTAATCCCCTAGAACTTCTTGGATGATGGAAAGCTCTTTTGTTCTAGGAGGTGACTTGCAAAGGGCTCTGGCGGTACCCGGGACTACGCATCTGAAAGACCAATTCATGACGTAACGAAACTTGGGACTTTCAGACTATAAGCCCATTTCTCAAACGGAGGTAGGGAGGGGCTAAAAATGAAGTTGATGACCCACAATGCCAGTGTGAAGATGCTAATATGTCAAAAGGAAACCTAATAGCAGAGTCCCATGTATGCGAGGATCTGGGTATGGCCTATGCATCCATCTTCCAGAAGGGGCTATATTCGCTCCCAGAGCTAAAGTGAAAGCTTATGATCGGGGTCTTTCGGGCCTCACACTCTCTGTAGCTCTCTTCATCTAAGGTTGTCCAGCCCTATTGCTCCATCTTATGGCTCGTCCTTTGAAATAATAGTTGAACACCTTGAGGTCTTCTAGCCTAGGCTTGAATGCAAGGAGCAGGATCATTTGGCTGTAACCAAGTCCAAAGTTAGGTAGTTGACAGGGGAGGTACACTACTGAAGTGGGTATCTGAAGGGAGGGGGACGTGACTGTGGAACTCAGCTTCTCAAAACCGAGGCAGCTCTCTGCTAAGTGTTGGTGTCAACATGGAAAGAAAGGACACCAGGTGTAACTGATGATGCAGAGAATTCATTGGTGTAGCCAAGTCCATTAAACTCGTGGCCCAAAGGCAGGAGCAAGAATAAGCAGGGAAACAGGTAGTTGGGTGCAGGGGAGGCTCAGTCCAGTGTCCCAGGCCTGAGTGAATTGTGAGAGACTGGAAGATATGGGCTAGAGGAAGGAGCTCTTGGGAGCTTGAGGCCATCTTTTCTTCTGACATTTCCAAGATCCGTGACCTGAGCAAATTGTTTGCTTACACGTTTGTTTCACAAGGAACTTGGTGCAGAAGCACTGGCTCCATGCAAAAGCACCACCAGGACAGGGAAAAGTACGGCTTGAGAGTAGCACCTGGTAACACCCATTCCAACGCCAGATCACCATCTAGTCCAGCCCCTTATTGAACCCTAGACACGGAAACCCTCCCATCATTCTTATAATCACATGGTCAAAACGACCCGGGAGGGTGGTTCTCCGCCTGGCTAGGGTGGAAGTGGGTGAGGGAGTGAATCTTTTCCTAAGGGACGTAAAAAACAACTCGCAAATGAGAACCACCGACCTCGAAAGCCTTCCCTTCTCCTCTCTCAAGCCCCACCTTGGCAGACCCCTGCAGATCCCTATTGTTTTCTTTTCAAAGTTCGTCTTCCACCTCTTCCTTCTGTGGCCACAATCAAGAGTGTTGCATCTTTTTATCAGAGTTTCTTTAAAAAGGCATTTAGCATTTCCCACTGATCCTAAAAAAGCCAAATGCTTTTTATAGACACTTTTTCCCCTAAAGGTGTTGTTCTTCGGGGCTATGGTTGAGGAGGTAAAAGAATGAAATTTCAAGGGGTACAGAGCTTGAGGTTTTCCATTGCCGGAAAGACTTGGTTGCCTGGCAACCAGATAACTTATATCACTCCAGGGTACCGTTACCCAAAGGCCAAAGGACTCTCAAACATGCTATCATTTGCAATTCCTTCCATGGCCAAGTTCCATTCAATTGCCAGTGAGCTAATCCCCTCCCAGCAGGCCTGATGAGAGGCAGATCAATATTCTTATTCCTTTATAAGTATCAGTCATTACTTACTTGCAGGTTCATTTTATCATCAGTCTAGTTGACTCCATCTTCAAAGTCTGTCATTGTCCTCTCAAAGCGACCCCATTTTGTGATTGCATCTATAGCTGCACCGGCGAAACACTACCCTCAAGTTCACTTTCTAAGGTCAGAATTGTATAAGAGATTCTACAGGGTCCCCTGGGTAGGATGCCATCAGCTCAAAAGAATCTCTCGAACGTGAGTTTCTCAGTGCTGCTCAGCGAGAGAAACAGCTGACCCC